>JAANSN010003677.1:0-17586 GCA_036850665.1 Dicranocentrus wangi | reverse complement strand
GTTCGGGTTTACCCTAACTTCAGAACACGGCCAGAACAGCTCCGTATTTTTACTGGTTGAGTTGAAACCACGCCGAAATCCTCCTCCCGTTGTGGATGACGAAACTGCTCTAGAAACCATTATGTTGTTCAGGACTCCACTACTACGACCACCGCCGATACAGTTCCCACAGTTCCCACGATTACATTGTCCCCTGCCGACTCGAACAGCTGCATTGAAAACCCCTGATGCGGAGCAAGATGGGGATGCACTTTTTGTCCCGATAGTTAACAACATTTTGCTTTAACAATTCTCCTGATACTTTCTATTGTCTAGCAGCTCATCCGTTTTTTCTAAACTTTTGTTGGTTATCCCTAAATCCTCTAATTAAAAAGTGGATTAAAAAAGAGCTTTCAGTGATTGTGATTTACTTAAAAAACGAACGGGGTAGTCAACCTTGCCAGCCTAGATTCACGGTTAAAATTCGGTCGGAAAACGAGAACAGAATTAGAGAGAGAATATAAGATGATATGATACCAGTACCAAGTGCTGCAACCGGCTGACTCTAGATATTTAAGAATATAAAAGCATCTCAAGAAAGAGTCGAAATGTTGAATAATAGGAGGTGGAGGTATGTATATTTTGGAAGGAAAATCGGATAGGGTTCCACTCTGTTCCACACACTCCACACAGCAGTTTTATGTACGTACAATTAGATACACACAATAGTTTCTCCTCCACAAACAACCACTTTTTATGTGTACGAGAATTCCACAAAAAACACTTCTCACACTAATCTCGTTTTTATTGTGCACCTTTTTCTATTAGCTCGGGTAAGGGTGTCGGGAGCTCTCGGGGTTGATTATGCATGTATTTATTTTAGGCATCACTCCACCGTCCGACCTGTTTCGTATTGGATTGGTAGCACAATCTGCACACAATTCGTAAAGAAATACACTCAAACTCAAATATGATCGTGTATTAACAAAAAGCATATGATCAAGCAAGATCAAGACAGTATGCAGTATATAATGTTATGCAAATAAGACCAGGTCTGGTGTTTTGGAACATTTGTTGATTTGTAGTACAGCATAAAATCAGCATCATATCATGCATCATCATCGTATGCATGATTCACTTGTGCAGGCATCCTCATATTGCCATTGCCTATAAATAAATACTTGTTCTCTGCTTCCTTTCAGCTTTACTTGATTTTGTCCTGTGTAAGTAAAGGTGTGAGTAAAGACTGTAATTCATTTACAATTTTTTACACAATTGGATCACTTTTTCTTTGGATATTCGCATCCGAGGAACCTAGCGGATCTTTATATACGCGTAGAATTATATACTTACTGAACGTAAGTGAGGTCGGGTTGAAATGAAATGTGTTACTTGCTTGGATGGATTTGGAAATGGATTTTATATACTTTTGCTTGTATATTTGCATGATTTAAGCACAATGCAAATGCAGGGACAAGAGCGAGCATACAGCTTATCTATGTTAAGCCGCCGGGTAAGAAAGTAGGAAATGCTAAACAGTGGCTAATTGGCTAATCATTTGAAATATATGTACCTTACAGCCTTGCATATATGCATGCGCAGTTTGCCATTTTGCCATACATACACTGTCAGTGTTGTTAGGTTTATTAGTTCACCAAGACGCATTTTTTACAATTTAGACATGGACTCTCTTCGGTCTGTTTAGTGACATTGACACTGACATCTTTTTATGGTTCGCAAATGAAAATGTTTGTTTTTTATTTTGTATTTTTATTTTTGTTTGTACTTTATACGTTTAAAGAAATACGCAATAACACTAGACGCAATTGCTGTTAATGTAATGAGTAGTGGCATTTGGCGTTACTGAAACTAAAAGGATTGATGCTCCTTCCTATGCATGTCGGAAGTCGGAAGCTGTGTTCTTGAATCTCAACATTTTTTTACATGATAACCTGGAGAACAGGAGAGAGTATGTACCGTATGTATCGCGGTGGGAAGGAGCACATCCATCTTCCAACTCTGTAATATCCTTAGACGAATCCCGATGATATCCTTGAGGTCGCCGCCGTCGCCGGTCGGAGTGTGGAGTGTCGAGTTCGAAGCTTATCTACTTGTGAAGGGACAATCAGGATCAGGACAAGCAAAATGCCTAAAATGCAGAGGCAGACTGACAACGAGAGACAAATCTGCTCGCTACGCATAGATTTTTTTCTGAACGTGAGACCACAGCGGCTGCTGTGTATGCGTGTTGATTAGGTTATATGTGTAGCGTAAATGGAAAAGTGTATCTTGTTGACTTCGTAAATACGCTTTATTGACGGGTGTTCATAATAATCCTGCTTGCAACTTGCAATCCTGAAAATCCTGATCGACGTACTCTGTCAAGTTTTATGTCATATGTTGTGTGATTTGTGTCAGTAGTCAGTAGCAGTGCATAAGTTTCAAATTATTTGTACCTGTCGGCTTTTGAGCCAGTTTGTTGTATTTATTAATTTGATTTAAAAAAAACATGCCACAAGCACCTGTTCCTGTTCTTGTTGAACTAAAGCCGGATCGAAATTTATTAGATCCAAATTTCAATGGATATAAGTTGTCACTCGAAAAACTGCCAACATATGTGGTCTCCATCAAGACAGGTATACATGGATTTTTTTTTTGCTAAAATGCTTACCACCACTAAAACAAAATCATTGCGTCATTTCATTTGTTAACATTTGTAATCATTTATTAAAGATTTGTAACCTATATTGTATTGTTGATTGTGCAGGAGTTGACAGAGCTCAACCCTCAGAACAGCAGTATTCTTTGCAACATGTGAAGCAGTTTGCAGTACATAACCATATTTTCAGTGACCCGTTTAATCCATTTGTGGTGTACATTGTGGACAAACTCTGGACAGTTTTGAGAGTGAGCATTGACTTTTTGGTAAGTTAAATCCTTTTCAATTACACTTAAATTTAAGAGTACGTGTACCGGTAATATTTTAATGCAGGTGAGTGTTGATTTTCAGACCGGGAGGCTAGATGTAATATCTGAAGTGTGGAGAATTCCAAAAAATTCGACACGTCTAAATGGTCGTTTCAACATAACTATATCATTTCCTGATGGTAGTCATGCTGTTGTATCGGATGGATGTGAAATGCTTTATGTTGTGAAAACCGGTGACAGGAAATCTTCTGAACCGTGGAATGTAGGCTTTATAAACAAACAATTTATTACAAAAAAATTGTTTCCACCTTCTGGAATCTGGATGTTATAATTGTATCTCGTATACGTGTATGTATCTCTGTTTAACAGCCAATTTTGACACTGAAACCATTCGCTGATAAAACAGCACCTCAGTTTTGTATACTTGACAGTATAAAGTACAAAGTTGGAAATGATGCCTTTATTGACGCACTTGCCTTACGAATCGATGACAAAAGCGAATGGACCGAATTACTGGAAAAGTTGCAGGACAAAACACTGTCAGAACATTCCTTTTTGACAGTGCTAGAGTGGTTCACATTCCAAGGTAAGTTATCTGTCCTGAAATTGTGAAAAGCATGCTGACTTTAGTTACTTTGGGTTGGGTTTGAAGTTGTAACTCAATCAACCGTATGTTGTGTGTAGGAGAGGGGGCGGAAGAAACAAAATGGATCTTGAAGAATCAGAGAACTTTGTTAGGTCACAGTGGAACGGAATATGCACATCTTGAAGCTGGTGGGACTGGAGTGTATATAGCAAGTGATAGCAAGTTTCACGTAGTTGTAGATTCTGAAAAGCCTATTACCTTTCAGCCAGGACCGTCTGATAAAGCAACGAAAAAAAGTAATAATTAATATGATATCGCGGTAGTGCGTATTTCTTGGTTGTAGAATGCCATTTACTAATATAATTATTCAAAATTTCAGAAGAGAAACCAGAGTATATATGGACTCAGACCATGAACGAAGTTAAAGTCTGGTTTAAAGTGCCTTTTAGTATTACTAAACGGGACGTTGAGGTCGACTTTAAAAGAAATTCCATTTGCGTAACGCACAAAGGCCACTGCGTACTAGAGGGAGAGCTATTTAAGCCAATCAAAATGGAAGGAAGTTATTGGATCATTGATACACCAAAGTACGTAATATTGTACAGTACATTTCTATAATACTATGCCAGTATAAATTTCATGTTACTTTCCTCCTGTAGATGCCTGCCGAGGGATGCACCTGATATGGAAATGGACGGAGCTGAATTAGCGGAAGATCTAAGCGAATCAAAACAATATAAAGTTTTAGAAGTTGTTTTGGAAAAAGAAGAACACGAGGTTGTTTGGGTTGAGGAACTCGTAAAGGGTAATGTTTGCGGTCAGCAAGTGACAGATCCAGAGTTCATTGCAAACATTCATGCTAGGCTTGCGCATTTGTGTTCGGAAAAATGGGTGAGCTCAAATAAAAGGTTTGAAAAGGTTTTATGAGTAGTGGCATTGTCACATATAAATCATAAAAATAATAATAAAAATCATTCTAATTTTGTAGGGGGACGATCCTGGACAATCAGATGCTTACGATCCACGAGAATTAGAAGATTGCGACGAATATCCATCTGACAGTTCTTGCTTGATGCGTGTGGATAGAGCATTGCAGAAAATATCGCATGCGGTAAAAACTCCAGTTGTTGTTGATATCCTCGTCATATCAAAAACTATTAAAGCTTATTATATTTATATAGGTATATATATAATTATGGTTTCCGGTATTTAATATTATTATAGGCTAGCTTGGGAAGTCATCAGTGGTTATTTAATGTTAGAATGGAGCCCCTCTCCCCACCAGCTATTTGCGTTAGACACGATGTTGACGGTTTGGTTTGGATGCCAACGCTTATATCGCACCATGAGAAAGGTTCTGAAGCAAACCCTGATAATATCGACTGGAAATGCGAACACAGAGGTACCTTTTCAGCTTTAGGATACGTTCAAGCTTCAAAGCAACAACGGAAGTATACACTATGCTCGTCCGGTAATTGAAATTTCTGTACATTAATTGTCAGTTACCCTATTGTATTCATACTTATTGTTAATACTAAATTAAATCGTAATTTCAGATATATCCTACGTGGCGATATGTGACGTTAAAAAGCACATTTACGTATATAGACAGCCGTCAAAAATTGAGACGTGTCTTCGAAATAGGAGAACTGGAGAACAAGTTACTCATGTGGCCAAACAGTTAGTAATTTCTCTTGATCCAGCACATGATATTCTGGGGGCATATGCTACTCCCTCGTATTTGTATGTTTTGACGCCAGAAAATTTCCATGCAATTCGTATTCTGGCTGAAGAAGAATAAAATATAGCGCAAATGTTGCTTATTACAATAACGGTTTAAATGAAATTCCGCATCGTAGTTTTAGTATTTTCACGGAGTTTATCAGTATTGCAGAAAAGTTTAGTCCTCACTCATCAATCATGAGTCAATGCATGTTATTAGATGCTATGTTATTTTGTGCATAACCTGAACTGTCTTCTTTATCCGTAGTGTAAGGTAGTGATAATGATAATATGTGTGGTTGTGGGCCAGGAGGAATTCTGTGGCACTGGCACGCAACGTCTCGTGAGATACTGTTGCTTGTCTATAAGCATATTAAAATGCAGCTATCAAAATATCGCGTAAATCCTAGCACCGCACCAGAACATCACAGCAGTGCATACTACCAGCAGATATGTATGACTGGTTTAAAATTCAAACTGTTATTGCGTTGTGATGTGCTAAGTAGCGTTTTTTTATATTTCAATCTGTCGTCATATATTGTACTAAATGCAATTCAATTCAATTGCTCGTAACTTTTACATATACATACGTACGTACTTACATAGACGGCATAAAAAAGAAAGTACATGAAACGTATACACACACACACGTTCATTAAGCCACTTGTTGCTTGTCAAGTTCTGGCTTAGATGAGTAGGCAAGTAAACCTTAGGGATATGTACCCAAAGGCATACTGTGTTACATATTACATATGTTATTACGTAGCTGAATCGTAGATGTTCTGGGATTTACATTGACCCTAAATGGGGGTAAGGGGTGGTGATATGTTACATGTTTTTAAATAGCAATTTTTATTGCATAAATCGACGGTTGGTTGGTTTGGTTAGGTTGGCGACAAACTGACCCCATATAAACCCCATTATAATCCACAATAACACACCATTAAAGACCCTCAATGAATAAACCAATAAAGACCTAATTAAAACCCCCATTAGAGACCACAATGAAGACCCCAATAAAATCCCCATTAAGATCCCATTAAAATCCCCAATGAAGAGCCCAGCCAGTGATAAAAACGTTCAGCTACGTAATTTCCATCATGCTTTAATATGACTAGTTGGATGGATGTGGTAGTAATAATGCAAGGTTTTTTGCACAGCCACGATCACAAGGCAGTCTCATCATCATCATGATCATGACTAGTAAATGATAGGGTTCATCCTCATCCTTCACAATCACACACACAGACACGAGAACCAGCATATGAATCTACTAAAGGTTTGCAGTATAAGCATTCTTGTCTCTGGCGACAAACGTGTATTTTTGTGTTGCTCAAAAATGAAAACATGTAATAGGAAACCGATTTCAAAACCAAATTCCAGTTACATTGTGCCTTTCCTAAAAAACAAAGTACAAAAGGTGGAAGTGGAAGCTATATAAACACACACTACACGTCCAGGAAACGTGTAGCAAACTTCTTGGTCATTCGCTGTCTTTGACAATATCTACGCAATGTGCATTAGTGTACAGTATCCAATGGGTACACGTAACAAAATAGTAAACTATTAGTAAACTTGTGTGACATTTTCCACAGTTTATCACTACCACTGTGTTTCAAAATTGGAAGTAAGAAGGAACAATTTAGCGTATGTCAGTAACATATTACCCAAATTGAAGCAGAAAATAAGGATGGCAGCAGCAGAGGCAAAAAAGTCGACAGAAATTAAGGATATTTGGGAGTTGGAGGACGATGCAGAACAAAAGGAGGACGAGGATGATGGGTAGCCCTAACATTTAATCACTGTATTCCATTACAGCTCCTAATAATACTCACTTAATTAATACTCCGCGAATTATCACAACTCCATGTAGATTTCCTTGGTCCTGGATGCAATGGTGTCCTACTTCCAAAGCTGCTCTACGCAAAGCCGAAGAAGATTTACTATCATGTAAGCGTGAATCCAATAAACTACAAAATAGGCACAGTCTGACACACATCCTACTACGCTACGGTGGTATTCACTGAATCCGTTTCATTAATTTTTGCAGTCGTAAAAACACCAATTAGCTTTGCTGCTGTCAACATTGGTAACTTTGACACTCTGCCTGGTGAGCCAGTACGCGTGTGGACAGCATTATTGAACAAGGATCGAGAAGGAACGCCGCTGGTACTTGTTCACGGATTTGCCAGTGGTTTAGGCCTCTGGGCTTTAAATTATGACAACCTTGCAGATTGTTTGGACAGACCTATATACGCAATCGATGTTCCTGGTACGCCATTCTAATATATATCATTTATTTAAAAAATGCGATGAATGTATATGTACTTAATTGTGAGTTGGCGTTATTGTTTTAGGTTTTGGCCAAAGCTCTAGGCCCAAGTTTAGCGATGATCCTCTGGAAGCGGAAGATCAGTTTGTTATGTATATAGAAGCGTGGAGAGAGAAACTAGGACTGGAAAAAGTGATCTTTTTGGGACACAGTATGGGAGCATTCTTGGTAAGTTATCCATGAATGTGAAATTCTATCATTAAAATTGAAAACATTGAATTAATGGAAATATCCGTGCTGTAGATGTACTCGTATGCAATAAAACATCCTCATCGGGTATCTCATTTGATACTTGCGGATCCTTGGGTAAGGAAGTATTCCTTGTGTTGACATTTGACATGTTCACTATTTTGCTCACTGTGTATAATAAATAATACGATTATTTGAAATACAGGGTTTCAATGAGAAGCCAGAGGATTTAAGTGAATTAGCTCACATTCCTATTTCCGCTCGTATGATCGTAAAATTAATGGACTCCTTACCGTTAAACCCGTTGTGGACAGTTAGGTTAATGGGACCAATGGGCGCTGAATTGATAAAGCGGATAAGGATGGACCTCATTTCAAATTTTGTTGGTGTCTTAGAAGACGCTCCATCAAAAGTAGCTAACTACATATTTCACTGCAATGTCCAAAAACCACAGACTGGAGAATCAGCTTTTCATTGTATGATGGCAACATTTGGCTGGGCCAAAAATCCTTTATGTCGTCGGTTGAACCTTCTGGACCCTTCTGTGCCGATTACTCTTGTGTACGGTTCTAGATCTTGGGTGGACCATTATCCTGGCGAAAAAATCCGCAAAGAACGTCCATCCTCGTATGTTGGGTATTACGTAAGTTGTTCACTTAACGAAAACCCCTGCTAAGTATTTAGGTTGGTGTTTAATGGAAGTGTGAAATATTTAGGTTGTGGTCTCCGGTCATCACGTCTATGCGGATTCGCATGTAGCATTTAAAGAAATAGTGAAAGAGGCATGTGGAATAGAACGGGAAGTAGAGGATAATTCTGAACGTTTGAGTCCGACCATGTCCAAATCAATAGATTTTGTACTACGACCAAGACGTGAACTTCATCAGGAAGAAAGCAAAATTCCAGTTCTGTGATTCAATTCGTGAAAATTATTAGTGTTAATCACTTTTATTTTTAGCGTGATTATTATTAACAAATAAACTCATGTTTTATGTGAACATGAAACCATGATAAACGTATAAACTATATTCTATCTACACACACTTATACATCCATGTTTTATTACCTATTATATTTCATTCACATAATTTCATATACCTACTTATCAGGTTTAGTATGTTTCCTGCCAATATAGTTAAAAACCCTCGCGTTGAAAGGTAACTCGGTAAAAAAACATTCTGGGAATGGCAGGTTTCACAAACTTCTCATAATATATATGGGATATACATATTATTATAGGTGTATGTGTTTGGTAAGCTTTCTGCTAGTAGTGGAGCAATTTTTTTGTACTTAAGCCTTCTTCTTGGATTTCATTGTGGAATTGTATGCCTGCGAAATATATGATCACCGATTAGATATCATAAAATAATGCGCAATCGAATCAGAAAGTGTCGGACAATTATTTTAGAAAATTATATAAAAATATATTACCTCCTCAGCGATTTCTCTCAAATATTTTTGGTTAGCATTTCCTGTGTGCAGTATCAGCCTGGTTAGCTGCCCCTCTGGATTTTGCAGCAATAAATGGGGATGATCGTACTCCTAGATAGAAAATGAATAGACCGTCATAAAAACTCTTGCACGTGTGTCCATTGACTTGCAAAAGACGGATTACAAAATATACCTGAAGATTTCCTTGATCTAATACTAGAATTTTATCACAGTCCATCACACTCTGAAGACGGTGCGCAATTGTGATGATGGTGCAGTCCGCAAATTTGGTTCGGATGGTACGTTGGATCAATTGATCAGTTCTGCAATGGGAAATTATTATTTTATGTTAAACTACAGTAAAACGAATGCGAGCAGTAGTATTGTATTTTACAGGGTGAAATTTACCTTGGATCCACGTTAGCTGTGGCTTCGTCCATTACGAGAATCTTATTTTTCTTTAGAATCGCTCTCGCCAAACAAAAGAGTTGCCTCTGTCCAATGGAGAAATTAGAACCTCCTTCAGAAACCCGGTAGTCCAAAGCTGGAACCGCATCTTTCAACTCCACATCTTCCAGAACTCTCCATAAATCCTCATCGGGAAATGCGTTGAAAGGATCAAGATTGTACCGAATTGTTCCAAAGAACATTGTGGGATCTTGAGGAATGATGGAAATATTTTTTCGCAAGTCGTGCAGTTTCACTGCTCCAGTGTCATATCCGTCGATCAGTATATCACCATCGGGTTCCGTTAATCTAAATAAAGCAGCTATTATCGAGCTCTTGCCTGCTCCCGTGCGCCCAACAATGCCAATCTTCTCCTTAGCCTCAATTATAAAGCTTAGCTCATTCAAGACCGTTTTCTCTTCGTCGTAGTTGAGGCACATGTCGCGGAACTTAATTTTCCCATTTGGTGGCCAATTCTTAGAGGGATTGCCTCGTCTACTTTCCTTTGTCGTTTCCTTTTGTGGAGCAATTTTAGTGTATTCTAAAGCTCTCTCTACTGAAGTCATTAGATTCTCTGTTTCCGCAGATTGCCGCATTCCGAATTGTAAAATGTTCATGAGTTGAAGGAGAGAGGCGAGTGCAAGTCCAACTTGCCCACTTGTTGTGTCTGAAATTATAATGAGGTATTATTAGTTCCCACAATTATGCATTGCCTATAATTATTGCGTAATTCATTGCATAAACTTACAACTTGAAGCGGCAACGAAACTGTAAGCTACGATAAGAATGAAAATTGTTGATGTAATCTCCAGCCATATGCTTAGCCAATTATTCCCAGCAATAAAGTGGAACCATGCGGAAGAATGGACATCTTGCAAAGTGTCGAATTGGTTTATTAGCAGTTTCTGAGATTTGGAAGATCTGATCGTAGACAGGCCTTGAACAGATGAAGACATGTGCGTGTAAAGCGGGCTGCGAGCTGTTAAGAAGAATAGTGAAAACACAAACGGTGTAATTCCAATTTTAATTTCAACTCTTTAATATTTCATTTTCTGCATTAATTCTGTACTTACTAATCGTTTCCACTCTCTTAATCCCTCTGGACGTGGTCAAGAAGAAAGTTCTGATGTAGTAGTATGCAAATACTAGAACAATCGCAGGCAAAATAAGGTAGTAATTTGTAATCATAACAATGAGTATAGCCCCGATCACTCGGAATCCAATGTCTAGCGTGTCGAACATGGTGACTGGTAAGTATTCATCCATGTTTCCAATGTCCTTGGTGAAGCGGTTCATTATCCTGCCTAAAAATTTTGATAAAAAATGTACCCATGAGCATGAGTAAGTGCAATGCAATATATTCGGTTTCTCCAGTGCATCATACCATGACCATATATTTGAGGTTAAGACATACCTGAGGGATTATCGTCAAAAAATTTGACAGGAGCTTGCACAATGCATGAGAACATTGTCTGGTGAATCTTCTTACTAATTCGCATCGTGTAGTAGTACAAATAAAAGCTTCTTATCACATCGCAAACGAATACCACAATTGCAAAACAGATATAGAACGTCATGTAAGTAGACTTCATCCATTGATAGTGATCTTCATTTTGGGCCACGTATCCACCCGCAATAAACCTGTTGAAGGATTCCATGTCTAAATGGTATTCGAAGTGAGTGCCGTTGGTGACCTCACCAGTTAAGGTTTCGTTTTGGGGGACAAAGTTCAGAGATGAAGGTTCCTCAGGCTCATTAACGATTGATCCCTCCCTCGCGTGTTTTAAGGCGTAAGCTTCTTCAGAGTTGGCCCTGATGACGAGTAATCATATTATATTCAATACCTATGCGAGAATTCCGCAACCAGATATCACAATTTTCTTGTGTAATTTACCATAAAGAGAGCCAATAATCAGTGCAGCTGATAAGAAATTGAGTAAATATGAATGCTGTTGCAAGGAATGTGACGCCAAACATGGAATTGCCTGCTTTGAAATAGCCCCAGTACGTCTTTCCACTGACACGACCTTCCGCCATGGCTTCCTTCTTGTCGTCGGGTTTATCTTGATTCTCTTCATTATCGGCCTTGGTTTCCTTATTTGGCACACAAAAAAGGAACAGTTTAGCAAGGTTTTACATTTTCATCATGTTGCAATTTAGATGAATTTGAAAACACGGAAAGTTTTTCAAAAAATAGGTACCGGTTTTGCAGTATTTTCCTTGTCGTCATCATCCTGATTTTCTGATTCCTTTTTCTTTTTCTGATCCTCGCTGTCCGTCTCCTTTGCCAGGAGATGAACAAAGTCAATGCCTCTTTGTAAGAGGTCATCATAGGAGCCTTGAGCCACCACTTTACCCTGTGAATTTTTGTGTAGGTAAAGTGTTAATTTGCGGTATAATTGAATAATCATTTATTACATTATAGCAATTTGCAGCTCACGTCAGTCAGAACTATAACGTGGTCCGCTTGTGGAAGGTATTGCAACTGGTGCGTGCATAAAATTCTCAGGTGTCCTTTCAAATGCTTTTTCACACACTGTTCAAATATGTGCCTACTGACAGCACTGTCGACGGCACTCAACGGATCGTCCAGAAGGTAAATATCAGACTCTTGGTAGAGAGCACGTGCCAAGTTGATTCTTGCCTTTTGACCTGCATGTCATCAAAAACAGGTCGTAAAAGTCAATTCGCGACAAGATATGATACCTTTTCGCAATAACACGTTTGGAACATTTTAGAGTGATTTCTAAAAAATATCTCGTGAAATTTCATGAGAAAAACTTTCCATTCCATCCAAACATTTCCACGAAAACCTAAATTGCATGTTAAGTTGTAATGAACTCATTTATCAGATAGGCTCGCTAAAACATTTTAAGGGTAAAAGTTTCATTCAACTTCTGGAGAAGTAGATCGACCACAGATAGTTCCACTTCCACATGAGGCAACATGCAACCCTGTTTTGTTTTTGTGATATTATCTCAGTAAGTTCAAGAATTTCAACCAATAAAGTGAGAATGGCTTTTTGTGGAAGATGCTGGAAAACAAAGTGGTTTGTGTTTGTATCATTTTCCTAACCTCCTGAAAGTGAGACTCCTCTTTCGCCACAAATCGTCATATCCCCATATGGAAATTGTTTCATGTCATCCTCGAGTGCACAAACGTACACAATTTTCGCATACTTCTCAGCGACATACGGCCTTCCAAACAAAATGTTGTCTCGAACACTTCCTGGGAACAACCACGGTTCCTGAGACGCATACGACGTCCTTCCTTCCAGATCACACATTCCCCCATTAAATGGCAATTCCGCAATAAGACCTTGAAGCAGCGATGTCTGTAAAACAAAGAAATGTACAGCACATGTACTTAGGTATATTTACTGAAGCATTTTCTCTCACAGAGCAGAACCATGTTTTAGGCAAACTGGAGCATTCCAGATTTTTTCTCGTATTTAACCTAAACCATACAAATTAATTACCTTGCCACATCCAACCGGTCCACATACGACTACCACTTTATCTCCACTAACATCAAACGAAAGATTCTTCAAAGTTGGGTTTCCCTCCTGCCAACTGTAGCGAAACAACATTTTTAATTAAAGTTTTCACATAAGTGTAGTGTTGGTGTTTTCGTTTTTACGTGACTTGTGAAATGTGGAAGCAACATGTAAGTACCTTGCTGACACATTTTCCATATGCACTCTCGGAACAACTCTGGTCTCTTTGGGTTGCTTGATATTGAGATATCTATTTATTCCTTGCTCCTCCAGCAGTAAAAACTCCTAGCAAAGATTCACATTTCATGAGCAATAAATCCAGATAACTTACCGAAAACCACATTTTTGTGGGAATTATGTAAGATGAAAGTCAGTGTGTACTATGATTATAGCATCATATCATAATTCATATCATCATATCATGCGTCCAATTATCCCTAATACTAACCTCCATTCTCCGGATGGAAATAAGAAGTTCTCCGATACAAGCAGCAGCGTTCGGAGTGAAGTACATCATGATTTCCGTCATCACGTTGAAAATAGCCACAGCAAAGAATGCCTTGTCTGGAGTAACAGCATTTCCCATCAGGCCGTACGTCAGAATGGCGAGAAATGGGACGAATGTAAAGTTGGAGGTAAAAACCCCCATATATGCAGCTCTCAAGTAAGCTCGTTTTACAAGTGCTTTGCATTCGTTCCTGAATCATAAAAAATACTATGTGTTACGAGTTTTTCTTGATGAACCATCAACCGTGGAAGAAGCATAAATAAAAATTTTGTAAAAAAAACGTGTATTCATTCTCCAGCCCTCTGGACTCTAGAGTCTGACTGGAGTACTATATACTTACAGGCGAATTTTGTCGATAACTTGGGCAAATGGCTTTTCCCAGGCGTAGCATTTAATCAATCTCATAGCCATAATGATTTCATTCATAATCCTACTCCGTTCATCTGTCTGCTTCGCAATTTGCATTCGAAATGTGGCAGATAACTTACCGATCAACACTGAAAACCCATGAGAATCATAAGTTATTTAAGTACAACTTTATCATGGAGATTAGTAAATAGGTCTAGGAGAATGGGGTGCACGCAAGCAAAACTAGGTAGGTATATTTTTTCTTTGTAAAACTTTAGACTTTTCGAGCACGTTTGTACGGAATCACAACTCACGACCATCATTTGTATCATATCATATATCTCATTAGCAGGAGTGTTATACGATACAACCTTTCCAGCATTATGCATCCATTTTTTTACAGCTTGCTACCGAAAACACCATCTCTTCGCATTGTTCTTTATTCTTTTATACGTGAGGATAGTCACATAAAAACTGAAAAATGCTTGCCCATTTCTCTTACTCTCGGTCTCAACCTTGACCAGTCAACTTGGCATTTGCCAAGGAGAGCGTACGAAATTAGCAATTGAAGTAAGCAAATGAAGTAAGATTGGGATCGAAACATGGTCTTCGTTTTTTACCCACCGCACGGCCCAGGTAAGTGTAAGCTAAAATATAATGTAACTCACATTGAGAAGGAGAGAGAAGGAGAACGTATCCAACTCCGACAACGGAAGCAAGTCCGAGTTCCATCCATAAAATGTAAAAGAAGATTATGAGCTGGACAGGTCCCACGAAAATGAAAGCGATGAAGTGGAGGTTGTAATCGAACCTGGCGACGTCATTCGAGAGCAGGTTTACTATCTGTCCAACTGACGATTTTCCTTGGGAAGCTTTGCTAAGGCGGAGTGCCTGTTTAAATTAAGCAATGTTCATTATGTCATACTGATTAAGCGTGAAGTGATGATGACGGGAAAATGGCAGATATAGGGACATGAGCATATACATTTCACGTGCCCACTTCACAAAAACTTGCGCGTGAAAAAAATCTAATTTTGCAGAAAAAGAATTTAAGGTCAAATCTTTCATGATTTTGCAGACAGACGCTCAAATTGCAGTTGAGCGGCGAGCCACAAAATCGTTTCTTTGTGCCTGTGTCTGGATTGAATCGGATTGGAACGCGAAAAGATGATATTCGAGATTGTAGGTATGTTACATAATTTTAATGGATTGCGTGTCTCCAAAGGTTTTGCTCTGCCATTGTAAAATAATTGAAGTGTGAATACAATCGTCTATAGAATGCAAATTGCTAGTATAAAGTCAATATATAGCCGATTCTTTAACAGCAGGGAGTCTATGAGTATGGATGTACGTCTTCGTTTGTAAACATGCAGATAAATCTGCATGACTTGCAGATTTTCCTCTGGACAACCCCTATAAGGGTTACGCGTTACACCTGCAATTGGTCCTAAAATAGCCAACGAAATATTAGCAATGTTTAGCAAAAAATTATTAAAAACAAGTTTTTCATTCAACCTTCGACATTGACTAAAAAATTGCATTCCAGATTATATGCCGATTATTGTAAAAAACGTGTTGAACCTTAAACTCACGATCGGACTACATAACTATATAAAGATGAACAAAGCTTCGGAAAGTTTTGGCAAGCATAGCTTTAAATTAAAACAATAATATTATGGTTTTTAGATGAAAAAGGTCGTATTTCACTTGTTTTCATAAAGGATGCACGTGGGAATACTTCATATTTTTTTCAAGCAAAGCTTTAAATTAAAACAATAATATTATGGTTTTTAGATGAAAAAGGTCGTATTTCACTTGTTTTCATAAAGGATGCACGTGGGAATACTTCATATTTTTTTGTTTTTGTTTCAGAAACAGAAACCCCATTGATCCTAGGTTTACCATGATTTTTTTACTCTTATTATTGCAAAGCAAAGCGATAAAATCTGGAAGATATTTTTTATGCTACTGTCCAGATTAAGGTACCTATACCTATATGGCTGGGTATTAAATATATACAAGAATATATATTGACGCATTGTGAATGGGCAGTGCTGGAAAATCTGTATTGGGAACAGATTTATGGAGTTTTACCCGTAAACTATAAATCGCTCGCATATTGCATATGTTGCAAGATATAATTACAGAGTAATCTAAAAAAGAAGCACAGTAAACACAAATCCAAATACGCACAACAGTATATATTATGCATGTTATATGTTGTTCTCATTGTTGTATTTAAAGTAGATGAAATGTGAACGGGCAGCTACACCCCATGCCGGAAAAGTTGTCATGTATTTAATGGGATGATAACAGATATTAGTGATATGATGCCTGTCTGCTGATCTAATATTAACTTCATCTCTAGAAAGCATGCAATTTGGAAATATCTCGCCACCTATACACGGGTCAAGGACAAACGAATTCAACCACAGGAAAATCTAAAACTAAAATCTAAGCTAATCTGCTTTACCTTTCTAAAAATCAGAGATGAGACAGCAACCCGACACTTCATTCCAGAGATACACATTTGGAATGCGGTAGGATGATTGAGGAGAATGTGGAGGAGAGTCGCGAGGCAGACACCAGCAGCGTAAAAGCATTGTAGTCCGGTTGTGGTTTCGGTGTCGTTGAAAGAGCGGATGAACAGTTTGAGAAATATTGGCTGAGCAGCTCTATTTTGATGATAATGATTATTAAATAAATGCTTCCACAAAATCTGACTGGTACGTTTGTTTCAAATCGTTTTTCTGTAAAACATTACCTGATAATCCAGTTGTCGAACATAAAGACAGAAACATAAAAGGCATATCGACCTCCAAAGGCTTTCAAAAAGGCACGTACGAGGCTGGGCTTCTTTCTTTGCTTGGTTGCCTTTGCGAGTTGATCGTCCCATGTCCTATTTAAATAGGCAATAATTAAGAACTTCCAAAGAAAATATCCTAATAATATCCAGAACTCCAGAAGAGGTGGATGGAGATTAAGATGGCAAACATATTTGTGTTATGTTATTAATGCGTTGATTAAAAGTAATGTTAAACGTAGTATCAAGGGCACTATTATTTGTTTTCTGCATTTTTTTTTACCAAAAACGGTCGGCAGAAATAATACAAATGAAGTTACGTAAATTAGGTCATTGAAGGACTTCCTGTTGGCATTTACATTTCTGTTTTTTTGTATGCACTGCAAGTGCACGATAGTGCATAGCCCCCGTTATATCATCAAGTTACAACAATGTACAATGAGCACATACTATGGACTAGCCCATCTCAGCCATCTCCCTTAAATAATGTGGAAACGATTTGCCTTTTAGTCGCATATATGCAGACAGTTAAATTGCACATTTAATTTATTGTGCAGGCCAACAGTGTAGATGTGCAGTCACATGCGTGCCGGATGTATATAGTGCCACAAGCATTTTTCCTTGGGGTCACTTCCTTTAAATCTGTTTTTTTCAAATGCGAATGTGAAGGACTTTTTCTTGATTAACTGACATGTTTCGTGCTCTGTCTGTATTAACTAATGCGGCTCATAAAATTCAATTGTTATTCGAATTCTGACTACTTCCCATAAACAATACGGACTGAGGACACTAAAAATATAATTGCATATATGCATAG
>JAANSN010003676.1:0-17590 GCA_036850665.1 Dicranocentrus wangi | reverse complement strand
CATGTTGCGTATAATCCCTCATCCCTCACTGCTTCAAATCCGCTAGGGCATTCAATTCTAATTCATTCCGTTTAAAACCGTAAATGAACCCAAAGGAATGAAACAAAGTCAGTTATTATGAAGAAAATGGCAAAGAATCGGGAATTTCTAGACTTGTGTGATTTTCGATCCACGTATGGCTACAATGCCCCATCATGGATTCGACGTCAGCAGGAAAACCTCCGGCGACTTATCACGTACTTTCTCCCCATTCTTTGATAATTTTAACCGACAATGAGGTAATTACACTTTTATGGCATGTTTTCAAGCAGTGCCCCATTAAGAAAAATGCGTGTTTCCGCAGGTGAAGTTAACACGGACATTCTAGATTTAGTGCAATTGTGCGATATTTTAACCGTTCAGATTATGTTATGCTTACACTAGTACTCGAAAATTGATTATTGCGTCATAATACGGGGAACAGCTATTTTAGAAGCAGTGATGAAACTGACATGCGTACACTCAAAATCCAACAAGAGTAGAAAATTATTTGTATTTCTCTCCGTTTTAATTTTTCATGTTTTCTTGAGCTTAGCATTGGGTGATGATGGTAGTATGCATAAGTCCATATTCTTGATGCAATTTTATCCTATAAGAAGTAATGGTTATCAGTGTCTTCTCCTCTGTATGTAGTTGTGATTGTGATGACACACGGTATTAATTGGTTTGAATACAAGGGCAAACGTCCAATATAGTTCGAACTCCAACATGAATACTTGAAATCTGCATCGGGCGAGACCGCGGAGATAACGAGATTAGAAGGTGAAAGGACAAGTTTATTTTATTATGTAAGTAGCATTGACTACTACATACATCAGTATGAATACAAGTCATCGGAACGGAATGATGTGAGAGGAACCGTGTGCCATGTGTTTCTTTTTTCTATTATTATTAACCCCGTGATTGCATACAAAGTTAACTTAAGCAGAAAGCAAGATGCATTATTTTGTATTGCAGCATCTCAATCAAATCAGGGTTGGCAAAAGTATGTATATATAGGATTTTGCGGAAAACGTGCATATAATATATACGAAACGTATCTGTCATGAAAGCAGTTGGCTCGGGTGGATGTACTGTATTTTTTGCGATCCCGAGTTGAGGTTTTTAATGTAGGGCTTCGATTGTTAACTGCCGGTAGTGTACACACTCGATATTCACAGTGGGTGTACATGTACACTAAGTAGTCGTGAAGTAAAACTCTACTTTGGGTTTAACAAGTCGATGCTCATTTGATATTTTGCCAGTTGACTTTTTCGATGTGGATGGAATCAGAATTTTTTACCTAACAAGTGCCAAACTTGTGAGCTTTAGCAGTGACTCTACTGCTATCATCAGCCGGTGATGGGGTGGTATATGTACATAAATCAGATTATATACATTAGTTCAGTTTTGCTTTTCGTGTGCTGCACAACTGTTTCATTCTAAACTTCTCCTTTCTGTGAACACTGCCGTTTTCCGATTTGCCATCGTTTAGCTTTCTATTCTAAAGTCAAAAAAAAGTTTTGCTGAGGAGGAAGTTCAATTAGGTGGAAGTGAGAGTTGCGCTAAACCAGTAGCTATTTTACCGTTTTATGTAGTCTTAGTTATTATAAGTGCGGGTGGGTACTGTTGGTTCGCTATTTCTGTTTGTGCGCAGTCCGAGAGGAGAAAACGGGCCGATATGTGAGGTTTGTTAGTAACAAACACATTTGGTTTGCTGCTTGCTCATTAACCCACCCCGAATTTATAGTAAGTTATCAAAATGCAGCAGTTTGTGTTCTTTCATTTGGTTCGGGTATCCAGTGAATGAGTTCATCCAGCTGGTGTCATACTGTGTTCTGTTCCTGGCGATTCTGCTGAATATTCTTTTTTGCATGTTACACAAGCAATGTGCAGTGTAGTGTAGCTCGATATTATCCTCTTAACCGAGCCATTCCCCAACACTTCTATTGAATCTCTGTGTGTGTGCAAGTTCTTTGATCACTTCCATTTCCATAATAGAGATTGTGTGCGCATGTAGGTGGTGATTGTTATCGTATCTTCTTTTCGCCAGCAGACACGAATTCCCATCAGTCCTGTAAAGTATTTTTGAGTGTTTTATTCTATAGTATTTATCTATAGTGTTCTCTGATCTGATTTGTTAGACAAAGTGGCGAATTGACTTGGTGGCTTTTGCCATTGTCCACGGATGCGGTTGGTCGTTTATTGGGTGTCGTTGCAGTTGTGAGTCCCAAGTTTACCTACAGAAACTCCTAGCGGTTCTAGCCTCAAAGGAGGAGTTGTTTCTTCAGAAAAGGGATGAATAGATATTATTCCGTGATGGAGCATATAGAACATGGCAAGATTGATATAGTTTTTGGTCATGTTACGATAATATAGTCGTTTCTCCTTTATTCCATTTTTTATTTTTCCAAAACACGAATCATTTCTCCAGAAGCTTTACGTGACGGCCTGGCAGTTGAGTAGTACAACTGTCAAATCCTGTTCATATAACCGAGTAGCTTCAGAAAGCATGACCTTAAGGTAAATGAGTTAGTTTAGTTGGCAAAAAACTAAACGCACGGAAACAGAAGTTGTATCCATCACATCCTAGGGACTTGGGAAGCTTTTGATTTATTTTTGGATTAATTTACAATTATGATAGGATGTCGGAGTATAGGCTTTGGTGGGTCAAGTATATTGAAGGTGGCACACTCTCGGTGAAATCCTTACGTTTAGAACGGATAATGTTGTGTTTGTGTAGCATTTAGGATCCATTAGCTAAGAACGAAGAATATATGAACAGAAATACTGAGAAAAATTGCGGATGGACTATGGGTAGTACTTATTTTTTGGAGGGAGAGATATACAGAGCTATTTGCTGATACTTTCGAATTAATCTTTTATGAAGTATTTAAGACGTTCAAGTATATAGGTATTTTAAAAACAAGTAATTAAAATATGTAATTGGTTTCAAATGTCATCCTGTAAAGTTAAGAAGGGATCTTAGTATTTTCAAATATTCCGTAGCGAAATGCGAATGAGCTACTAGGAAATATGACGACGTGCCGTCTGCCGTAAGTGTTGACTAAATTAAGATGTCAATTCAACGTTGATTTAAATTGATCAATGCAAGAGTTGAAACAACATTACATAGATGCTACGAATATGTGCACTCCAAATTTTATGCATATACAGCAATTGCTAGAACAGGGGTGATAATCGAGAGGATGATACCAGCGCTGACGAAATGATGGACTATGCATGCTGTGATGACTCATGCCTATTTCTGTCATTTATTGAACCATTGAATTGATCATTTGCCACTCTGCCACCACATTGCATTCACTTACAGATACGGAGTACGTGATACGGTGATAATTTATAGAAAAATTGCTTGATCATGATATTTGTATGCACGTAGGTGATCTGACGAGCTTGGATGTGTTGTGTGTTGGATGATGGATGAGAAGAAAGTGTTGAAACTGTATGAATGATTAATCTAGAAGTCTTATTTCATTATCTGAAATCTCTAAATAATCACCGTCATCTTTTCATGCGAGGGACGACCCAAAGCGTGAATTTGAGAAGGACAAGTCTTGAATTCCGTTAACCCCTGCTTTATTCGAATTATTGAATTTTGAAATTCGGATTCAATGGCGCATAGAAACTCATTATTACCAGGTTGATATCATTCTCTTGCTCATCAGTGAGCCGGTATTACTAATCTGGTAACAACATGTATAACTTTACTATGAGATCCTCATTCCGCGAACGTGCTTGGGCGCACTAGCGATTAGATTCAAGAAATAGAATCCCTGGGTTGGGTGTCCAACATGCCAAGAAATTGCATCGTATAGCAGACTCGATCGAAGGAGTTGGGCGTGTAAAATGTTTTCATATCTGATTTCATTTCGTCAGATGGTGTGCATTTAGTCATCATATTTTAGGACATTTTGTTTCGTCTAATCTGGGGGCATTTAAGAAAAACAAGTTGTTTCTTACATGTGTGTACCAACACCAACCAATCAAGTATGTTTCATTTTAGTATTACGTATAGTCTTTGTTGGATACATGCTTGCTGTGTTTTGAGCAAACTCATCAACACTCGTTTACCCATCAGCTAATGGGCTTTTCGGTGCATGTTATCTTGTCTGTTATGAATAATTTTACACGTACTTGTACTTTTTGAGTGAAGAAAGAAACCATTCAAACGTTTAACACAGATGTACACAGTGGGAATCTGAAAATATATTGCCACACATACCAAAATACCAACACCATTACCACCAAAGGCTCATCACACCAGAACAGGCTAGACAGCTTGGCATACATCATCTTTTCCGTCTTTCCTCAAAAGCCATAGGCTGTTATACGTAAGAACGATGATTGCATTGCATGGCATATGGTTTGTTTTCTGAAGCATACTGGTTTTGGCTTTTTTCAATGTGGTAAGTGATATGATGTCATCATTAGCAGCACAATCATCTGACGGGCTTTCCGATGGTATCAAATAAATGTTGTTGCTTTTATGTCCTAGACCCAATAGGTATACTCACTGAACACATTCAGGAAACGTAATTGTGAATGAATACCTATTCACACATTTCTATAATTTGATTAGTTTCTCTGGCATCTTGTCGACCCCGATTCGGCAAACGAATCACAAGTTCACTTTCACGTTCACAAGGCTCGCTCGTGAAGTAGACGGTAAGGTGGAACGCAAAAGGTGTGTGTTGTGTCATCATTACCATCACCATGTTTTGTTGACTTACTAACTAAGGACATCATACAAATATAGAGTACTCAACCACTTCCAATGAACTACTTACTATTACTTCTCAGAGTATCGTGTTTGCTTGGAATAAGGGTAACTCTTTGTGTGCCAGTTAGACCATGTTGTTAGTTGTTAATTCCACGCGAACCATTAAATTCTGCGGTTTTCCAGACCTTATACTTATATCTGTGTGATTTGACTTGGTGAGCTGAAGCTACATAGCTGCATAGGTACTATTAGGTACTAATGAAATGAAGTATTTATCTATATAATAGTTGGAAAGAAGGCGAAATTTGATCACTATTTCACTCTCATTCACTATGTGTATATAGTAAGTAAGGGGTAAGGGACAAATTCGGTCACGAAAATAATTTTGTGTGTTTAAGGTAAAGGAAACGTTATGGTAAAACCTTTCAACATTTTTACTAGTTTGAAGGCTGAAGTAGGCTCAGGTAGGCGATGACAAACATCAGTAGTGAATGCATCTGAGAGAGAGTTTCCGTTTCTGACAGCTTTGCCACTTTTCCCACTTTGTTCTCTCGCATGGTGGAGTTGTGAATGTGATTTATCCTTCGCTTTTGTCGCACTATAGATACACACTTTAGGTTCCTCATTTTTGTCTTATACTATATCATCAGATTGACAAGACAGCGTCGTGGTGTGGAAACGGCGGTTGTTGAGCCAGAACACCAAAATCTTGCTTGGTATCCATCATCGTTCACACAATATGATGAAATGAACTGAAATCGGTTTGGAATGTCTACCTACATCCATTTTTAAATGCAAAACTTTTTAAATCGGTCATACATAGCTGATATAATAATGAGATTTAGTAGTGGAACGACGGGGAAAAGGGAAATAACAAAGTGAAACAAACATCGTCGTTGTTATACGTAGGTATGTGTTCATAAAGCATAACCCAAAAATGTAATTTGATACATATGTTTTCTGTTTTGTTCACAACTCATTCCTTTCGCGTTACCTAACATGCAATAGAATGCGAAGAACAGACGTACCGAGTTTATATTGTGTTACCATCATTTGCAGTTTCACGTGGAGAAACGAATGCTAAAAACGTAAGATGAAATGACATTACGTTTGGTGGTCGATAGCCCTTCTTGCACATTAGCCATCTCAGTGGGAGCATGATGGGTTGGGTGCAAATTCGGGGAGTTCTGGGTGCGAATTCTGAACTGAACCTGGGGGAAAGTGGAATGTCATATTTATATTTTTCCACTAGAACTACTAGAAGGATCAACTTTTTGTGTGATGCTTGCTGTACCGTCTACTAAGGCGAAACCGCTGAAAAGTAGGATAGACATGGGAATTTCTCCCTGCGGGAATTTCGCGTGGCTATATGGGTAGAAATACTTAAACGCTGAGGATTTGATTATATGAAGACTAGGATTTTTCCATTAGGATTAGAAGAGGGATGTGCTCTGTCCACCAGTCGAAAAATAATTCACGGTGTAGGGTAGATGACGAACGATATCGTATCGAGGTGGTATTAGACGGTGAATATATCTATTGTCTTTTTGATAACTCGATAGAAAGTTTTTTCTCGAATCGATTGGGTCAAAAACATGGCAGACATGGAGGCTTACCTTCATAGGAACTCCAAAGTATATTAAAAGAATAAAAGGGGAAAGTTTCCTTTGTTCTTTCGTATCTAGTTGGAGTGTTTTGTACGTGAACTTACTAGACACCTACACATATTTTTATTTAGTTTGACTGGAATAGTAATAAAACGAGGAACACTAGTGGACTGCACGGAGGTGTGGATGTATGAAAAATAGAAAGTGCCACAGTTCCAGTTTTGCTTTATTACAATGAGATTCATTTTTAGATCTGCTTTCTTTGAATTAGTAAGTCATACATGAAAAGTGAAAGTGGGGATTGCATTGTCAGCATAACTTGTATTTTAGAATTCATTCATTACGCTATGAAAGTCCTCGGGATGCTGAGCGAAATGAGTTGTAGGGTTCTCCAAAGCTGCATTCATTCTTAAGGGAATTCCCTTTTCCACGAGTAATTAACCCGTTGTTGCGATTGATTTTGTTACACTCTAGTTGAGGCTGAATTGGAAAAATGAAAAAAGGCAAAATGTGGGGTTGTTAAACAAAAACGTATCCTGCAGCAAAGGAAGCCTGTTGATTTATTTATAATTAGTGGAAGTTCCTCCAGGAAGGTTTTAAATAAGCATCTCACTCTCGAGAGAGATGTAAGAGTTTCATGTTTCACTCCAAGTAGGAAACTGTTTATACCTAACCGAATATACATACTATACCTCCTAAGTAATATTTGTGCTCTTCTGCCACTGGTGGTGGAGGTGGACCACTTCATCCATTTGGCTTTACGACTAACTACGACTACGACGATGTGTGCATTATATCATCATCTTCTCGTTTCTTTTCTTCTGGACAAAATTGTCGTTATCCATACTTTCACATTCCAGGATGTTATTCATTATATAATATGGCTGTGGCTGAGCATCTGAATCTGAGTTAATCTATGTCGAAAAGCGAACGAGAAAGATGAAGATCAGATGCAAATGCATGCAAGCAGTGTTTTTCGTGCTTCCTCTTTGCGTCGACATCATCTAAAGTAACAATTTTGTTACTGCTATAATAATGGCATACTAACAGATACTCCATGAAACTCCCTTCTCCTCCTTCCTGCCGTCTCCATCTCCATTTTTCTCGCTCTCTCCCATTTCCACTTTTTTGCAACACTCCATGTGGAATTCTACCCGTCGTCCGTAATTCCTGGCATAGTTACACATCCTTCTGATGGAAATTGGTTATGTAGAGAGCAAGGAGTAAAGGACGGAATAGCGAATAAAACTCCGTCTCCGAGTTGGGGAAAGGGAAAACTCGGGCATGCATCCTCGCATAGTTTGATGCCTTGTAGTGATGGTGGTGGCCATAGTTGGAGTGCACGAGAGAGATGAATCCTGATTGAGGATATTTATTCGACTCGTACTAGTCGTACTTGTTCTTCTCCTCTGGTGCGGCAAGATAGCTTCTCCAGATTCCTGCCTCCAGTTGAAAAATCTACCTCTTTCACTCCACTTGATGATCATTCGTATGTGGATGATGTGCGGAGGAAGGAGAGAAAATTGTGGAGAGAGACAAGTTTTGTGCGAGAATAGAATGTGAAGCCTTGAGCAATGCAATGTCTGCAAAATGACATCTTAATCTTAACCACCAGAGGAGTTCCTTCATCTCCTACTGTTTCCCTCTCTGTATGTAAGTATATCTACAAACCACTCACTATTCTCTCATCGCTCGTTGTCAGTGAACGCGAAAAAAACGAACACCCAAGTTTTTCATGGTGGAGTGATGTTCAACTTTTCATATCGAGTGTAAAGAGTGAAAACGATTTAGAAATACCACACGATGAAATAATAATCTCCTCCTCTGTGTTTGGAGCTTTAAAGTCTGCCCTACTTCGTGGGAAAGGGCGAATTCGTTGAAATTGTGAAAATGGTTGTTTATACGTCGGCCGGAGCTCTTCAAAAGGGAGATTGTTTCTCTATATTCTGCTTTCCTGAAAGTGTAGTTGGTTCTGAAAAACATTTGTAGTATTTCTTTTAGACGGACACCAGACAACTTTTTTGCGAGTTCGTGGAAGATTTTGACACATGTATGTCATCCAGTCAGAGTAATGAATCCCGTCATTCATTAAAATTTTTCGTTGCTGAATCCTTTGAATCTCTTTGTATCGACATTTTATGTCATTTTAGCAACGTAATTATCACCAGCGACTCGTGTCAAAGAAGTGGAAACTGAAAGAAGTGTCAGGGAATATTGTCTCGTTCGTCTGTCTGGTCTGGCCGTAAAGTGCCTACTTTGTATTTTTCAAGGAGCTGTATAGGCATGTCAGGATTTTCAGAAATATGTAGCAGAAACGTGATAGCGTTTTGTTAGCTTTCTGTTTTCATTGAAACTGAAGGTTGCATTCTGCTATTGATTTACAACACCATTTTTCCTTCATGTTTGGATTGATACATAATAGTGATAGCGATGGGAAACACTGATTACTTCGCCGATTTACGGTGAATTTGCATTATCCATAGTGAATGGAGGTGAACGACAAACGCATTGGTATATTATGTACTTGTATATAACACCCACACATCCACAACATTGGGTATCTGGGAATATGATGTGATAAATAGTGTGTGCTGGCGTGGAATAAAATGTGGAGTGAGGAGCTTCTTCCACTTCTCCTTGACGGTCTTGTGGTGCTAGTATGTCCACGTCAAAAAACAAGTGGATGTAAAGCAGTTGATCTGAATTTTCTATTCTATTTTGCATGATGGTGGTGACTTTAATGATATGATACTTTAAAACGACATTAAATACCTACTGAAAATATCATGTTTCTGATATTTTGATTCATGGTATTGAGTTAAAACCTGATTCTTTGACAAGAACGAGAAGAAAATGATATGGATCTCGACTTGGTGCGTCGGAAACTTTTCCGCTTTCATAACATAGCCCGATCTCATGGGTCAGTGTTTGGGTGAGAGATTTGCTTCTCGATAACTTTCTTTAATACTGATTTGTAATACGCTTTTGACTGATTCATCTTAATCCAATTTTTTGAATTTCCCTAATTGTAAGCTGATAAGTAGTTTGGTAAATGCGCACCTTGCGACATTTAGGTCAAATGCGGGGGTGTTGTTACTGACATACAGTTGTTAAAGCTTGTCCGTAGTTGTCCCAAGATTTCATCCATAAATGTATGAAAAATCTTTTGTCGTACTTTTACTACCTATCTATCTGTATATATTATATATTTGCCGAGTGCTCAATAGCGTACCGGTTTGGCAGCTTCTGACATTTTTAGAGATATATCTAGAGATGTCTCAAATGTTAAGGTGGTAGTTGCTAATGCTAGACGGGATTCAAGTACGTGTACTTCGTTCACGAATCCAAGTTCGGATCGAATCTTCAATTTTTAATTTTTCCGTACAAATCGAGTATGACCTCATTAGAAGAGTCTCCTCATGACGTCGTTACTCATAGTTATAGTATACCATGCTGTTAAGGAGATCTGTGGAATGCGCGTTATTCTGTTTTCTGCTTGTCTATGTATATTGCATGACAAAAAGCTTTGGGTATAGTCGTACATTTTGCACACAATTTTGCATGAGAACTAAGAAACTCGAGCCTGTTCTTCTTCACTGTCTTGTAAATAGCTTGATTTGACGTAAAGTAGACAAGTCCTCTTGTGTAGATGTCGACTTATAGTTAAAAATCAATAGTGCCATTTTTACCTCGTGTGTATTTAGTGCAATGTCTATTTAAAGTTGGAATTTGTGTTCAGAATGAAGTCCAGTTTCCAGAGTAGACTAGATGTTTAAAGTTGTATTTGTCATTTGTATTTGTGAACAGATATAATGAGATGGGGGCGTTGTTAGATAAGCCCAAAACTGAAAAGTACAACGAGCATGGAGACTGGAACGGGCTCCGCTATGGCCTTGCCAGTATGCAAGGATGGCGGATTGAAATGGAAGATGCCCACTGCGCCGTTATGGGGCTACCCGGATCGCTAAAGGAATGGGCGTTCTTTGCTGTGTTTGATGGGCACGCGGGTGAGCGGGTCTCCTCGCATTGTGCAGATAACCTACTAGAGACTATAATACAAACGGAACAGTTCTCACGGTACGCTAATGAAGAGGACGTTTCCATTGATGAGATCAAAAAAGGAATCAGAGATGGTATGAGCATTCAAGTTTTGCTATTCATAACTCCAAGTTAAACGTCGAAATCACGGCGATGCATAAACTTGATGCTTTATGTAGGGTTTTTACTACTCGACGATAAAATGCGAACTATCCCAGAAATGGCAAGTGGAGAAGATAAAAGTGGATCAACTGCTGTATGCGTGCTAATCTCTCCAACTCACCTCTACGTAGCTAACTGTGGGGACTCCCGATCTGTAATGTGCCGGAATGGCAGGGTTAGTTTTTCTACTCAGGATCATAAGCCAATCAATCCAGCAGAAAAGGAGAGGATCCAGAATGCAGGCGGCAGTGTTATGATTCAAAGGTAATGATGCCAACCATGTATGGAAATTATACGTATAATAAATACGTATACGCTTTACTCATAATCATGTATGCAGGGGATTGTGGATGTAGACCGATGAAATATGTCGTTGAATTGGAATAAACCACCTACTTGTTGGAGGTGGAGAAGAGGTTGTGTGAAATTCAGTTTTTGTTTGTTTGTTTTTTGACAGAGTAAACGGCTCGTTAGCTGTATCCCGTGCATTGGGAGACTACGAATACAAAAATGTAGAAGGAAAAGGCCCTTGCGAGCAGTTGGTATCACCAGAACCAGAAATCTCTGTGGAAGGCCGAGACATGAATCAAGATGAGTTTATGGTTCTAGCATGTGATGGAGTTTGGGATGTAATGTCTAACGAGGATCTAGTTGACTTCATTAGATCACGGTTGCGTGTCACCAATGATTTGGAGTCCATTTGCAATCAGGTCATCGATACATGTTTATATAAGGTAGGACTACAACATGGCGTTTGTGACTTTTTCGATAATGACACGTACTTTTTCATCATACTACGAACTTGTCAAGTTCCATTACTTTTGTTGTTGTACATATGTCAGTACTCCTTGGAAGCGTCAGTAACCAAAAACGTGTCATTTGTATTGCAGGGAAGCCGAGATAATATGAGTATCGTACTAGTAACTTTCCCTAACTGTCCTCCTCCTGAAGAGGACGCGGCACAAAAAGAAGCAGCATTGGAGGAACTACTGAAGAACCGCGTAACAGAATTGGTAAACGAATCTGGAGGCGCTATTGAACTTCCTCATATATTACAAACTCTTAGCGATGAAAATATATCAGACCTTCCCCCTGGTGGTGGTCTTGCAGCCAAGTAAGTATATTGCAATTCGTACGTTTAGTACATACTTATCACCTGTACGATTTTTGTTCCTTATGCAATCATGCTATTAATTTTTATTGTAGACGACCTTTTATTGAGACGGTGTACAAATCTTTATGTCCGAACAGCGCTGACACAGTGAGTCCATTTTTCTACAGCATGTGAACATGTTGTCAAGATTTGTCTGAATTAGTTCTGGTAATATTTGTTTATTCTTAGAATGAGCCCTAAATAATGGAATGAAGCTACACAGGATGCGAAACAAAATATTCATAAAGTATCTCCAATAAGAGCAGACTAAATGCACTTTTGCTAAACGAAAATCTGTTCGGCTCTCTATCTTAAAATTCTTTAATCCAGCAGCACCAGTGGAAAGTATTTTGATAAAGTATGTTAAATTGTAGCTGAGAGGACTAATAAAAAAGGCTTGCGGTTTCATCTATTTGTACACCATGCTTACGCATGGGGATAAAATAGGAAACGAAAAACAAAGAAGGAAAACAAGCTTTGAAAGGGAAAATTTATTATACTATGATGATATACGACAGTCCGGATTTCCTACCTACCCTATTCTTATATTACCTTATTATAACAATGGTTATTGTTGCAAAAAAAAACAAGTTTATTTGTTTATTTTCTAGTAAAGCCACGAGAAAAACTGTTCATTCATAGACGTACGCATTATAATGTAGAAATAATATGACGACACGTGTATATTACACCAATTATTGCTACGAAAGAAAGTCCACTGAATTTAGGAACTCTTTAGACGGGTTTTTCAAACTTAGTGATTTTTTCTCAGAACGGAGACGCCAACCCACATTATTTACCTAGTATTCTTTCAGGTTAATAAAACAAAACAACCAACAAAATACTGTAACTGTTTCAGTCGGGAAAGAAATGCGTTCCATATACTGAACAAATGTATATAATCACAATCACATTGCTTATGTACTATGCGGTAATCAACCCGTGAAGTTATTGTGAAAACAAAACATTTCGGCTCGAAAGGAATTCTTACGCGCTTGATCATCACCAAGTAGTACATTCAAGTGTACTTGTATATAGTGTCCAATAATATAGCAAAAAACAATGCTATACCAAACAACTTCATAGTGAGATCAATATGTCTCCTTGTTTTGTCTCAATGTTTTTGTTGAACGTCACGACGGCTATAGACTCTTTATGGAAAAATGTAGCATAAAAGTAAATAGATTGTTGTAGTGATACTAGATATTGTAGGAAAGGTAGAGATTAGGATTTATAGAATTACTATATAAGTGTGCATCTGAATAGAGTCAGTGCTAACTATGATATGAAAATGGTGACAAACGTGAACAAAGACGCGAGTGGTACTATCGAATGCTTTTCCATAAACGATGAAAAATGTAGGAGGAGTACGACAGATAATTCTGGGTAAAACTACTACAAAAAATTCCAACAATACTGTTGTCCACCATGTTGTGGACGTGGAAGTGGGAATAGTGTTTTCCTCGTCATGAAATATAACTGCCTGCGTGGAGAAAGTAGTTGGGGGAGATATGTCAGGGACTTACAATATGTAGGGAATATAATTTAAAAGTGAGCATTTTAACGGACCTGATGCTTTTAAAGAATTATTATAACGTACTTTACGACGTAATGTATTTTGACTCCAACTATTGCTGGATATAAAACTAGAGATAGGGGTAAACTGTGTGAGGTTTGCTTGGTTTTCGTGTGGTTCGTACTTATAAGGAAATGAATAGTTGAAAGCAATCTTGATTGAAAGTAGGGGGAAGAAACAAAGTTTTTTTTTCTTGTGTGACGTTAAATGGGATGAATGACGGGTGATTAAGAATAGTTTTAAGAACAAATCTTGATGTATTCAATAACGTAGTTTGTATTAGGAAGTACATTTGATTATATACTAAAACGTCTATCATGATAAGTAAACCTATAGTATAGGCATAAACTACAATATATTATGTCGTATGTATTGTGTATTAACTAATTGTAAGATGTCACACCTGTCACATCATATAAATTTAGAGAGATGTATGTACTTTAAGAAAGATTATTCTGAATGAGTGAATGAGAGAAAAGTGTAAGGCTACAATAGTTTGAAGTAAATGAGACTTTTTAATTTGAGAAAGGAAAAATCGCAGAGGGAACCTCGTTATTATTACACTTCAAGCAGGAACGACTTTTTTCGCGGGGGAAATGATAGTATTAGCATAAGCACTGATGTTTGACCCGTTGATTAATTACTCGTCAGGCATGACTTACATATGAAAACCTTTGACCTTCAAAGATATACCTGCAAGCAATTTCAAATACTGTATACTACTATATTATCATAATCATTGCATGATGGATCCAGGGCCATTCGCGAGAATCGTGGTATGACAAAATAAACTTTTCAAATGAAGTTGGTTTAATGGTTACACAAACATTCGTCTTCAATTAAAACAATACATGCATAAGTAATACTACGTATTGTATTGGAATTACTCTAGAACGTAAAAATAGGTATATATCACATACGTCTTTAAATGAAATCTGTACGTCTTTATACGTAAGCTACGTATTATTTCGATTCCTATAATATACCTAGGTATACAAAATACAATAATATGGAAATGAGTGCTAAGTTCATAACTGCTACTTTGATACATAACGCTCCATACTTGTATCATCACATTTTATGTGCAGGAAATTTTTCTGTCGCATTATTTTTTATTCAACTCATCACACGGGGTAAAGCACTACTGTGAAAGAATAAAAACCATATTTTACATATAAAACACATAGTTATCGAAGTAGATCTATTTAATTTTACGTTAATCACAAACGTTTTCGGAAATTGATGGTGCAGGATTTACAAAACCAAACAGAAAACTGAACTGAACTTTGTTAATTTTCTTGATTATCTTCTACAAATAATTATCTTAGAATTTACACACTTATTTTCTGCATTTATCTTCTAAACACGTACATCATTTACGATGAGAATGAGAACAAGCAGTCTTCAGGAAAATACAAAAACAAACAGCAACACCACACCCATTTACTACACGTAATTAATATACCTACCCCAGAAACTAAACATACAATAAGTGCGAGAATGTGAACTTGATCATATTTAATACCTAGTTAACTAGTATAACTCGGTACCAATTGCTGTATCTCTAAAAGTAAGGACTCTGTACGGCACTCACAATTTCAGACTGTGGGTTTCACCATTGTTAGCTGTACTACATACAACAACAGGACATATTGCATTTACATTAAATTTTACTCTGGCATTTATTCCGAAGAGTGGGTAAATGTTTTTAAGAACATTTCATCAATTCCTTCAAGGTTTCATTTTATTTTCTCTCTGTGCTTCCTACAAATCCCGAACTACGTATATTATAATCGATATACCTTTTAGGTAAAAAAAAATGTGTAAGTTTCAGTTTTAATCTCTGGATGTTTGCAGTGTATTCACATCATACAAGTCCAAGTGTATTTATAAATAGGATGTATTTTGTAAGATTCTCAACCAGCCACAGATTCTACCGTAGACAACTGTATAGCCAGATGAGATGACGATTTTTAGACATAAATAAAATTATGTTTTAAGAAATACATACCTGAAACCGATAGACGGACATCGGTTTGCAATCCTGCTGGTCCTCATTTTACGGAGTCAGTAGATCATTTTTAGACGTAATCATTTATATTAGGCTCATAAATGTCCATAAAGTGTTTAAACAAAAATTGTTTGTAAGTGTATGCTCTATGCTCTCGTACGTATATACTTATTTTCGTAGATCGTATGTAAAAACAATATTGTCTTTTAGTACATCATCTTAAAATATAAACGTGTATTTTATGCAACCACAACTCTGCTATTCATAGTAATATACACAAATATGTGACCCACGTAATATAACTTTAATATGCGTACATAAAATGTGTAAATTGCTAATTGTATATTGTAAATGTATTACAATATGATCATTTAACAAAAAGTATACATGAGTAAACGATAATTAATGTGGTCAAAACGAATTCCCAGACTTTTATTCTGTCTATTCATTTCTGTCGTTCTTTAACTTGAAGATTTTACACTTTGAGTTATGGTTCAAGCGTTATTAGTTTCCACAACGGCTATACACCGTCATAATGGCCATAATACGTATAGGTATGTAGTGCTAAAACTCACAACCGCAGTTGCAATAAGGCGTAAGTGAAAGTTTCTCGTTTGCGCAACACGGATGTAATTGGTTCGGGTCGTAGAACCGTTTCATGGCTTCTTCCGCCTCTGCCTTTTTCATGGATTCAAGCCTCTGAGCAGCCAACCTTTGTCGCTTTAGCTCCATTTGCTCCTGAATATACTGGGGATCACAGTATTTAGTACCTTCGCAAACGAAGCGACCACACTTGTTCATTTCCTCCGCAAGAGTAGAGTATCCAATTCGAGGGTACCTTATACAATCAGAACAAAGAAGCTAAACGTTTTATGATTTTGTTTCTTGTAGGTGCAAACGCTCCGCAAGCGTAGATATGTTTTTAAGTTTTTTTTTTGCTTAAGGACTTTACTCGATAGCCCCCCGACAGGGATAAATTGGTAAATTGGGTCCACATGACAGATACGTTTGGTCACAACTTTCTTTTAGCTTTTGCTCTGGAGTTTTGTTGTCATCTGGGTTAAAAAATCCGGCGATTATGTTAGTTCGACAGGGAAGCTCTTTGCGAATTATGATGTGTTCTGGATCTGTGCTTTCTCTGGGTATTAAAGAAATACTGTAACAACAGTGACCTTAAGGTAGCAAAAGTAAGTCTTTTCTAGCATTTTTGCATACGGCAGTTCTACAGCAATAGGATTTTGAGGATCAAGAGGCTCGATAACCATCTCTGGGCAAGGCGAAGGTGGGCAGCAGTCCTTCACAAAGTTTCTATATTCCTCACAAGCTTGTTGTCGTTTGGCTTCCCTTTGCTCTTCTTGGAAGCAGCATAGGTTGCATTCCGGCTGTTCTCTGGGTCTTCGAAATTTTGGCACTGGTCTACAGATGGAGATTGTCATGCGTCAAAATGAGGATGAACAGGAATCGTGGGTTTACAAAGTGATTAGGAATAAATAACGAATTACTCGCAACAAGGACCGCATCTAGCTGGACGCTCGCAAGGATTATCAGTTCTGCCGACAGCATCAACAAGAGCATCTCTTCTGGGGTATACTGATCGTGGATAAGGCACCCACCGACTACCTAAAGACATACATCCCGAAGCACAACCAAGAGTTGGATTGTAGCCTTCCATTCTGATTTGTTGAGTTGTGTGTGTGTGGGTGGGGGGAGGGGTATATACCCTTGTGTGTGAATACCAATTTCTAAATTCTAAATGCCGGTTCCATTGACCATATAATTTTTTATACTATTTTGGAATTCCCAATTCCCAACGCTTATTGATGTCATGGAATTGGTATTGTCATGGAAAAATCTTGAGAATTCCAGCCTGGCTAGTTCGCTCTTTATTCGCCACATTTTCCAGTATCTTTAATTCCAAATGATTTCCATAGCATTTAGTGAACCTGAGTATTATACCTAGGACCTTTTGTATCATGACTATCAATCATGACTAGTGGCCGGACGGAAATATCTAAAAGATCTAAAACTATGTAAACACGTTAGGGCGTCATTGGTGTCGCTTGTATGATATGATATGTGCCCCGGAGAAAATGTCAGAGAATTTCTTGTTTTGCTTGCATATATATTCACGGCATACGATGTATCGTGTAATGTGTATGTTGTAGAGCCACTTGGAAAATACATCCTCACAAACAGGCATTTCAATTACCAATGTGGGACTTTAACAAAATCCTTTGAAGCACAACCTTAGTGCTATCAAGGATCTCCCGTATTCTCTTTC
>JAANSN010003675.1:0-17593 GCA_036850665.1 Dicranocentrus wangi | reverse complement strand
TCACGACCAACAGTGGATAATGCAATCTCGTAAATCCTTTCCCAGTAATCTAACGTCATCACCTGAAGGGTTTGCAGTGCGGCAAGTTGAAACGTGTCAAAGGAAATCCAGCCATCATTTGGATTCTCACTGTTACCCACTTCCAGACAAACGTAACCGGCTGGGCAAGCCCTTGCCGTGGTGCCGTTGCCACAAGGGGCCGGTTCTGAATCCGGAATATCCCGATATAACCAGTTGTGCGGATTCTCTATCCACATTCCGTACAGTCTGTCAGTCATGTAGGAGGACAGGCCCTGAGTAATTTCACGAAATTCAGGATCCATGTCATCTTCATTGGTCACCCCTCGAATGCGAACACACTTTTGTAGGAATCGGCCTCCAAAGAATTCCATTCCAAACAGGGATAACATGGTGATAACAAATATTGTCAAGAACATGACCTCAAGCAGTTGAGTGGATGAATGTATTAGCGAGTTAACAATTTTCCGCAGACTGGGTAAAATGCTAATCGTTTTTACGGCTCGGAGCACACGAAATACGCGGAGAAACTCCAGGTTTGTTCCGTGGAAGGAGTAACCAGTAACCAGTTGGTAGGCAAGTGTAATGAAACTCGTAATCACAACTATGAAATCTAAAACATTCCAGCCACTGTGCAAGTATGCCAGTTTTTGAAAAAGAAAGCCCTTTGCAATAATTTTGAGCGTCATTTCTACCGTGTATATGGAGAGATAGACGAGCCTAAAATGTAAAATTAAGAAGCTTGTAAATTACATATTTAGACATATGCGTTTTTGGATTTTACTCCTAAACAATACCCTCCTAGAAACATCTGTCTTACTCTAGAATCTCGTAAACCATATCACTGTCCGACTCAATCTGCATTCCAAACTCATCGTAATCAAACCGCTCCAGCGCCAATGTTACACAGTTTGCGAACACAGTAAGCACTATTAATGCTCCAAAGTAGCGATGGGTCACAACACGGAATGCAAATACTCTTACAGGGTGATCAGGAGGAAATAGACCGACAGTGTCCCCTTTAAAGTATCGATAGACAACACAAGGTCCAGACCGCCAGGATAATACGCAGAAAGTATCATCGTTAATAAAAGGGTCAAGCTCTAATATATGAAACAATTTAAGCGATTTTATCAAACGCAAACGACCGAAACATCCTCTGCAAACGGGTCATCTTATTCTTGTATTATACCTTCCAAAGGCTGCCCATACCACTTTCCAGAGAAGAATTGCTGCCCGGTATCCTCCTTCATGTCAAGTGCCCGCTTTAATCGTCTCCCTGCTAATTGTTCATCATCATTTTCAGTCTTGCTCATCATTTTGCTTAGATCGCCGCCAGGGGTGGTGAGATTGCTGTTCTTAATACTACTGAATTGAACATTATTATCTGGATTTACATTCCCATCATCTGAACTATCACTGTCATATGCACTGCTTTCTGACTCTGTCACGTATCGTACACTTTTCTTTCCTTTCCCTCTCCTCTGTTCAATACCTACGCTCTTCTTTGACTTGTCATCAACATTTTCATCATCGTCATCAGAACTGGATTCCAGGTCTCTAGTTCTCCAAATATCGTCCCACATTACCATTGTATGAAGAAGAAATTTAACCATGTCCTTTCTCTGTTTCTTGGACTCTGCCGGAAAGTCAATGCCACGAAGCTCTGCTTCATCGGATGAAAGCTGGTAATATCTGGCGAAACGCTCATCCGAATCGCTGGAACATGACAAAGTTGTGCATGAGCAACAGCAAGAGCAATTGCTGGTGTTTGGGGATGAATGACTACTGCAACTACATGACGAGGAACAGTTTTCCACAGCGTTTAAAGGCTTGTTTACGTTAACCACTTTGGACGATCCGTCCTTGTACTTGGTGCTTTTATGATTTCGGTGCATTTTTAGAATACTTTGTAAATATCCACTGTTCTACCCAAGGAGGTTTCAACTTAAAACTCTCTGGTTCTACCAAAAGCTACATACGCCTACAAGCCCAATCTGTTCGACGGAGCATTAGGTGAGCATCTAGTGTGGCCAGTCGGGACAGGAATTCCAAGTCATTAAGAAATTGTGGTACGAGAATTAAACCCCATGTGTAACCAAGGGGTTCGGTTTAGACGTTTCCGCTTGGTCGACTTGCTTGAATACCTAAGTCGTTAACCCAAAGGAATGGCAATAAGTTGCAGAATCTTCATCTTAAGTTGACTCATGCCGCAATCACACTTTAAGATGACTAATATAGGACACAAGGACACAATTTTTGCGTCCGTCCGTGCATTTTACACTTCCACGTCTATATTTATGCATTAAATCATCATATCGTGCTAAATGCAACTCTGCCTTTGTACTTATTGACTCACATTCAGAAAGCATGCTACAATTAGATTGATCATGAGCATGAACATAAAGATGATTCATTTTTAGCGTAATTAGTTCAATTTCAATGTGATGATATTATGTTTCCGGATGCGTTTGTAATATGTAATATATCACGTATGCATGCACATAAGTAATTTAGGGTAGAGGATATGGCATATGCTCATTGTGTGCAATGGCACCCATACCCTCTGCTGCTGAATCCACATTAGGGTTTATTGCAGGCTGGCCCTTTTCTTACAATGTCGTCGTTTGCAGCAGACGTCCACGTGTGAGTTGTCGGCATTCGTTGTATTTTACTTTTGTACCCATCATACCACCAAATGTAAACGATTTCCGTATAATACTGCAATTACATACAGACAAAACCTTCTGAAAAGCATGATTCATATTCCGGATCGAAAGACTCGCACTTTATGTAATGGCATGCATTGTACTGTAAGCAAATCAAATATTTAAGTAGACAACTTACGATTAGAAGGGAGAGGGAACAGGTTTTTTCGTGGGGATTTCAAGAATTACGGAATAAACCCAACAGGTAAAATTCCCAGAAAGTAGCTAGTGGTCTTTGGTCTTCCTCCTACTAAAAAGAAGTGAGCTTCATAAGCATAGGATTATGGATTTTCGCATTTAACATTATTTTTAAGTGCAACATATCTCGTCCAGCTATAGGTAACAAACAGCTCCTAAGAAGGTGTACGGTGTAAGCTTCATATAAATGATGTTATGAATATGAAGGGCTATAGATTTTGACACAACAACACAGATTGACAGACTAACATCAACGTTATCATCATGTAACCCCTGTCCTACAAGAGTCCCACACAGCTTCTTGATAAATTGCATTTCTTCGAGTTAGTAACGTGGACAAAGCATGCACAAGACAAAAACCCCAAGAAAAAATGCCACTCGTCGCGTCAACCGACTCAGGGATCCTGTCTTATTAAATGCTAGGTACTGATCTGCAAAGCGTTTTGCCAACAGAATGACGAAACTTTATATGCATGGGCTACCCCACTGTCCACTGTATTTCCCTGAAAGAGATGAGACGTACGTTTGCCTGTGTGGAGATTCAGCAGATCCACGGGATTACTTTAATCTATACAGAGGTTCTAACTGGTTACATCTGCATTTGATTTGAATCACAATTGTTTTGCTGAGTTTTGGAAAATCCGTCAATCGTCAATCGTATTAATCTGACTATCTTGTGGGAAATTGCTTTAAATTGTCGACAAGTTCTATAAGACAGGAGCAGCTTCTGCGCTGCATCTTACACAGATCCTATTATTTACTGATCTACTAGTCAAGCCAGGTACATGTGTTTCAGGTGTATACGCATTCCAGTTACACGAGAAATTTTCCTAGAAAATGTTCGTATGCATACAGGATTAACAGTATTCGTACAAGAGTGCTTTGGTAAATCTATCTGGTTGATTACTGCTTATCGAAGAACAGTTGATTAATCACATTACGACAAATCACTAGGCTGATTCGTTGAAGGTATGCAAAATCAAACAATATAAACTTTCCTATTTCCTTGTGTCCGTTTATTGATGTGGACATGGTTTAATAAACTACATGTAATTTTAGTATTTTTAGAAGGCTGCAAGCAGTCGGGTGTAAGTGGCAATAATGATTTACGTACAACACCTCTTTGTACTACTGCTAACAATCAGCATAATGACGCACATTGATAAAATGGAAGGATTACCTTTGCCTTCCAAGTTCGAGTATTTCCACGCTTCATCCTCCGCAGAGGGATCTGAAGAGCCAAATCGTGATACTGAAAGCGTCGAATTTGAAATTATTTCCCATCATGCACATGTGGAATTTGGAAAACAGCTCAGACCTATATCATCATTATCTTTGAAGTCGCCGGCCGATGTATTAGCTCAAGTCAGTTATGAAGACAACAAGACTATTCCACGCTCCCAAATGGGACCAGTGACCTCAGGCAACAAACGTAAAAATGATACAGTGTACGTGGAAAGGTTTCTCGCGAAAACAATCATTTTTCAGTGCCCGTTGGATCACGTTTACTCGAAATTTCAAAAACGTTGCATCAGAGCAATTTTACTTAAATATCCGGGCTCGATCGGGTAATCCTTAAACCACCTTTTAAACAAACAGTAGAAACAATCAAACCTCATGCTTCGTGCGACAATAGTTTTTAACACATTTCCTATAATTTATATAATTGTTGGATTTATTAGACTATATTATGTATATCTCGGCAACTCCGCAATTTTGTATAACCCCTGTTCGCAATAAACTAATTAACATAAATTATTTTAGCCTATTTTAATCTTTCACGCGCGCATAATATTAATCATGAGATGTTGCAAATGTTTTTAAACGTAATTACGGTTTATTACGAGTTTAATTAGTTGTGAAAAATATCGTGATCGTGACATTTATGTGAATAAAAATAATTAAGTTGTAAGCGTTAAATAGATCCATCAATAGATTCACTATTTTTGAAACCAAGTGTAATAGAGTTTAAAATGACTCGCCTTGATTTGCAGTACGCTAACTTAGAAATTGATGTGTTGTGTAATTCGAAAAAATCAATGAACGCTTCCATTGGTTCACTATGTGATGAAAAAGAGGAGTGCCTAGCATCTGCAAACCGCAGAAATACGTACAATCCAAGAACCAGTCGTTTTTCACTTAATAGTCGGTCGACGTAACTCGTGTCACAAAGTTTTGCGTCGGTTTTACATTTTTTAAATTCTAGCATGATTCCAGTGAAAACTGTTCTAACATTCAAACCAAGTCCTTTCAAAATTTTTACTTTGTGATAGTGGCCGTCTGTTACCGCAAAATGGGCCGCGTTGACGATTGTAGCTACTATTAGATTTATACTGTCCGAAGATGTTCCGTTTGTAAGATTCTTCAATTGATGCACACCATTCAGGGTGACATTTGCCTTGTAATAGGTTAAAAGGACCATTGGAACCAAATCTTTTAACTTTCTGAGAGAAAGCCTTTTATGCTGTCTGAAAATTCACATTCAAGTGGATTAGTCAATGGTAAAGAAAAAGGAAAACATTTTATATCTTGTAATGCATTGCCTTACACGAATGGGGCCATTCCGGCTTTCCCCCTCGATTTCTCTAAACGGGAAATTTGCGTTTCCAGATCAGGATTGCATTCTTGTTTGAACGTTGTGATTAAGTCAATCACAACCGAAGGATTTGCAACCAGGCCGCAACATGATTCACGCTTAACGACGTAACCACTTAATTTGTTCGCAATCACGACGGAACTATTCATCCCTACCTCCATGTCAATCCCGTATCGTAAAAGATTTCCGTACCTAAGTGTTGAACCCCCTCCAACTGGCTTTGGAATGTTTTTTACTTCTCCTATGATTTGCATAAAACGGCTAAATATTACTGAATTCAGACTTACAGCAAACATAGGTAATATATAATGTGTATTTGTAAATGTTAAACCTTTCTGCACTAAATATTGCCATTCATCCAGGGTTAGCTTAGCATCAATTTCATGCTCCCTGTAACACNTATATAATGTGTATTTGTAAATGTTAAACCTTTCTGCACTAAATATTGCCATTCATCCAGGGTTAGCTTAGCATCAATTTCATGCTCCCTGTAGCACATGTCTTCCGACATACTTGTAGCTTTTGCTCGCGTTGTTAATTTTGCAGCATGCGATCTCTCATTCGCCTCTGAAAATGCTTTGTTTGTTGAGACAACGATTGATTTAGCATCCAAGCTTTCGTTATAGGGGTCTGTAGACAAATTACTACCTCTAATGCTGTAAAATACAAAGAGATATTGGATAATGGGTTTATTACATACTCATAAAATTTACCATCTTCATAGTAGTTATATTCCCCTTCTTCGTCCCCTCCATTGCTTTCAGCTCTAGCTTCCACTACCCCACCCCTGCTTTGCGAAGAAGCCTGTGCAACCCCCGTATTTGAATTCATTGCTAGGGACTTGGCTGTTCCTGACCCACTGTTGGCTTCTGCAAGGGATAATGTTTGGGCTTTGGACACAGACAAACTTTCTCCATTTTCCAATGCGCTCGATTCAGCAACCGCAGTGCCATTTTCGGCGAATGATACAGATCGTGCATTTCCCTTGCTTTTAGCAACCGCGGAAGCGTGAGAGCTCCCGCTTTTCGAATAACCAGCTGCACTTGCAACACCGTAAACATTTTTTCTCTTTCCTTTATTTTTCCGAGTAGATGATTTTGGTTTTGAACTATTTTTCATAGAATCATCACCTCCATTAGAGCCCTTCTCCGAGTTGGTTCCATCGCTTGTTCCTTCGTCGGCATGTCCTTTAAACATGGAATTGTATCCAAGTAAGTAATTCAATGGACGTCACTTACGATAAGCTATTAGCTACGATTATTCGTTAGCTAAGAAAAACTCTATCTCGATAACTTTATTAAACTGTTATTACTCAAGTTATCAGGTTTGGTTATCCGGTTCGCTCCACACTCGCATGCTGCACAGGCACACGTCCCGTAAGAGCAGAGAAATGTATCCACCGAAAATGATTCAGCAGCTTCCATTTCACTCTCCTTCCCCATTAGGTTTTTCACAATTTTGGGCGACCATCTATCCCATTCCACGACAAGACCAGATCGATCTTTCCTAGTAAAGTTTAACACGTAAAGCATTACTTCGTTTTCAATTCTCCCTTCGCAAAATATTAAAATAAAGAAAGTAGTGAAGGTTATAGTTATGTGGTCCTACCTTACCTAACGTAGGCAATTTGAGCATAGTAATCAATTTTGTCTGCAGGTGGGTTAGTATAATTTAGTTTTCTTAATGCGATGAATGCTCCAGACATCCACTCGGTTTTGCTTGGTCGTCTGCCTTCCTGATTTCCAATAATGATGATCTTATCGGTGACAGACTTGTCTCTTGCCTTCCAAGAAAACAATTCATTTCCTTCATTTGCTTTTCCGAAAGGATAGAAAAAGCTTGATCCTTCTTCCAAATCAACTATCCGAGTTAATTTCGGTTCCTTCTTTAATTGCGACTCTTGAATGGACTCCAGCTCTCCTCGAACTAAATTCTCGCCTTTCCTATATAGCTGGTTATCATTTAATAAATCTTCCTCACTTCCTACAACTAAATACACATGATACCTATTACCACTGAGGACAATTAGGACAATTATCACGAGATAATGTACTAGTTGAACTGCTAACGGGAGGGCCATTGCAGTACAAAAAGATTCCTAACTGCTTTAAATATCATACTGAAATACGCAAAATAGTGTATAGATCGTAATGCTTGAAGTATCAACGGTACTCGTCTGCAAATAATGTAATGAAGGTAACTTCATTATATCATTTATTTGTACGGAAGGAATCTCTTCAGGCAAGCAAACTTACGCCAAGCACAACAATTTATCTATACACGCTATGCTAATTATGACTAGGTATATAATATGCAGCATTTTGTCATGTTGCTCATTGTCTCATCAGAGTGTCTACGTTTCCCTAACTAATCTTGTATATTATCAAAAAAATAATAGAGCATAAACGCAGCATATCACCACCACTAATAAAACTTCCAAGCAAGGTCACCGGCAAATACCTAAGCGAACATTTCTTATTATAATTTGACATCAATAACAATTAGCTTCTCAAATGTGAATACGCTGTAAAATTTTCCATTTTAACTACCTATTAATTACTGGGCATGCGTAAGTGCAAGTATAAATTTTGTTGAATTTATATTACACAGAAATAAATACATTTCCTGTTACGCTACGAACATTCGGAATATAGGTAAGTATTAAAAATCATACCACATTGTTAAACTTACAATTACATATATTTCAAACAGGATAGGATATTATTGAGTATATAGAAAAGTAAGTATATCTAATAACAGCGTGTTAAGTATCCTTAGGGGAATTTCCAATCTCGCAAGTTTCTTGATGTGCTCTTATCATTTCCCACGAACCTTCGGTGTCGCATCCTTTGTCACGGTAAGCACAATTGACGCTTGTCTTTTCGCACATAAACTCACGAAACACGGACAAATACTGGTAAATAATAGACGTGCAAAATTGAGCTTCTCCTTTGCTGTTGTGACCAACAAGTTGAGGGCATACCTCAATTTTGAGTTCACCCTGACAAAGTTTACATACTGGATGACCAAAGGCTTTACAGCAGAATGTGTCTTTGCCAGCAGGGCTCCCACAGACACAGCAAAAGAAATGGGACAATACTGGAGCCGGTGATAGGACGGCATCATTTCGGAATTCATGTGACACTTCTCTAAAAAAACAACCAACAAAACATTTTTATGGAATGAAAAATGTGCCCTTTTACAGTTTACAACTAGCTAGATTGTTTTGTTTTTTTTTGACATTTTTGTGAGGAGCCATACTGTCGGCTTGTTGGTTGGTCCTCCTGACCTACTTCATCATCTGGAGGTAGAGATTCCGGTGCCGGTGAACTCATTGTCGGTTTAAATTAGACTGCTTCCCCGTCGCGTCGTTCAACTGCCAAGTAAGTTGCTACTACAATAAACGATTAGCACAGTTGATAGTACCAATATATTATAAGAACATCTGATTATTTCATATTTTTAGTGAAAATTGAGAAAATGGAAAAATAAAGGTAGACCGAATAATTATTAATACCTAATTATCTCTTATCCATAAACCGCTTTCTCTCGCCTTTTATAAGCAATCCGCCAATCGCCAGAGCACAAAGCTAAAAAAAACAGGCAAAAAACCAAATTATTTCACACGTTTATAAAAAACAACCAAAAAACTATGTCAACTTTTCACTCCTCTCGCACACCCAGTCACCATTCCTCAACCACCACCTAGCATGTCTCTGAATCTCACTAAAAATGTGAATTCCTAACATATTGAATGATACTCAAGTCTCAAATAAGTGGGCTGCTATACTTACTACACCACGAGCATTTTTACGGAAAAATGAGCAAATTTTCCATAATAAATAAATATCCTTGTTGTAGAGCCCACCTTGAATGAAGGTACTCAATCAAATACGTGTGTAAACTCTAAACAACAATGTCGGCCGGCAATCGGCAATGCTAACTCTACTTTAGGGATTAGGTTTTGACTTGGCATCGGAGTACATGCAAATTCCCATTTAGCAATATTGTCTAAACCTAAACACATTTTTGCAATTTTGAAAAGATAACTACCTAGATAACATGCATAAGGTATGCATAGGACCCACGCCCAACATCCCTCCTTACTTACTTCTTTGTTCAATAGTAAAAGTTTGGAAGCTCCCCTGACCTCGCTGTTGTGACCGAAATCCTCAGGCAAGATTTGTTGACGCATAACATGAAGATTGACGATACTTTGCATAATGCCAATATGCGACAACAGTAATAAGGACTGCTTGTTCGTATGCATAATATGCATAAGGAAAAACTAAATGGTTTAATAAGAAAATTTGTGTATATGTTTTATTGTCTTATTTTGCAGAAGCTTGACATTTATAAAAGTGTCAGTCTTATTGTTAGTTTTCGTTTTTATTATTATTATTATTATTTGATTATTATCGGTTCCGTTATTTACATGCATTTCATTAGTAAATGACTACACGCTCTCCGTTTTGAGGCACTGTCCATTCCTTCAAAAGTGCGACGTCTCCCTTGTCATTAACTGAGAACTCCCACAAGTATCTTTCCCCGCAAGTTGGTTGATTGCAGAGGCCGGTGCCGCGTTTGAAAATGTATGTGGAGGTGTCTGCCTTGTAAAAGATGTTGTCAACTTCATGCTCGTAGTATACCGTGTTGGGAGTGCTTTTGAAGCCAAACTCCAGTTCCAACAACTCTGCCAGCACAGGTGGGCTGTAGGCCTTATTGAAAGTTAAGACGGTAACGTAGAAAAACGGCATAACGTCAATTTTTTCGACATTCTTCAGAGGACCATATTTGCTCGAGTTTACGCGAGCGATTTCCTCTTGGGTAATCTTTGTTGAGAGGACTTGTCCGGGAATCCATTTCCGGTTATGCTTAATTTCGCTAATGACAGGGAACTTGGTTCTAATTTGCTGAAGACCGTATTCCACCTTGGCTACCGTATCCTTTACAGGTAAAATGGAGCGACCTTCGAGGGTAAGATACTCGCTTTCGGTTAGATTGTAGTCAAGTTGAACATCCTTAGCTTTTGTTGTCTGAAAGTATTTTTTGAATATGTGTGTAGTTAGTGGTTGTAAAAACTAATTATTTGCATAATATATAATCATTAAATTTGCTTTTTTCAGAACACTTACCCCGGGTGGACCACAGTTGACGGAACCTATGAGTGCTAATAAGGTTAATACCTTCAGCCTTGACATGGTCATTTACTTTAAAATGGTCGTCTTGTACAAGTCACTAAAGTCAGTTATGAAATAAGCGTGTTTGCCCTCACTCAACTTAAACGTCGCCCTGATGAGTGACGGGCACGCAACCGTCGTCAGTGAAATCGCTTGAAAGTTGTACACAATTTACCAAAGTAGGTAAAGCATATTATTTAGGTTTAGTCGTGTTGATGAATGCAATCAGGGCGAAGTGCAAGTAATAGTAATACAGGAATTATAGGATTGGTGAGAATGTGAAAGGCTTGGTAATGGTTTATTTTTTGCAGAATGCACATCGTTTTCATCTCGATTGGCCTGGTTAGTAATGGATTGGATTATGGTGAGAAAATGAATATGCTTGAATTGCACAGATGCGTGCTTAACAAAATTAACGAACAATGTGGTCAAACGACTGACCTTAACTGAACAAGTCGCTAAATACATAATACATTTGGCGATAGAAATCCATAAACATTTTAGCGTGCATAATATGGAAATCAGATTAGGCTATTGTATGTTAAAATTTACCCTGACGAATGCGGTCTTAGCCTGATCAATAAAGAAATCAGCTATATTCTTCGGAGATACAAAGCAGAGTAAGCAAACAATAAAAACGAATCTCGCAACGTCATTTTCTACGGTATATAATACGCAAAATGAATTTTGAAATTCTCCACATTTTTTCTAACGATTTAATTCAATATATGGAATTATGCATACACTGGCAAAGTTGTTGAAAATGAACGATTCTAAATGAACCATTTGATGGACTCAAGACGGAAATCGTTAGTGCGCAATACATATTTCCGCAACAGTTTTTTTTTGTAAACACATCAGTTTTGTAGATTTTAATTTCACTATACCAGCCAGCTATGACTGATTACCAAAATGAGTAGCAATCTATATGCAAAGAGATATGCGCTTTTGTGCTTAAAATGATCCACAGTAATGAGTATTCATGTATATCATGCATCATTACTGAGTGCATGTACCTTCAAATCTTGATTACTGAAAGTTCAGCACAATTATCCCAGAGCAATTGGTCATATTTTTTTCGGAAATGGAGACCCACTTAGATGCATATCCTTGCTTTTTCCCAAACAAATACAACAAGCACAGATCTAATCTTAGCAAATCGATAATTATGACACCTCAACACCTAGGTGGCTAGACAGTTATATCATTTCTTCCCAAAAAATTGTTCTGTTTTATTACCAGGAAGGACGAAAATGTTCTGAACGGAAAGATGATAAGTGAATCCTACCAAGCGACGAAGGAGGATTTGTAAATGATTTTTACAAAGAGTATGGCAACTTCGTAATGGGATAAAATGATATCAATCGTATTAGTCTGACTAGGCGTGTTTAGGCTTACATGACTATAAGATGTGCTAGAAACCAATATACCTACAGCAAACCTTTGTTTTTAGCCTCACCAAAAAAATTGTTTCGATTTTTAAATGAAAGACAAATAACACTACGCATAAGATTGTTATGATTGACATGAAACACGCATAAATACTTTATTGTAGTCTTCGCGGAAAAGGTTTGGTTTCATAAGCGCTAATTTGCGAATATCCCAATCAAAACCAAAGATCTTTAAAGAGGGTAATCCAATAATAAATTCAAATAGCACCTGGCTGGCAACCGTAAGCTACATTCCGTTTTACGTCATAGGTTTGCGTTTGATGGATTAACCTCGATTAAACTGATACAACCACTTAACTGACAAGACGGTGTAAACAACTTTGCCGTGTGCTATATACGCAAAGTAAGGTTGTGTTTGTTACGCTGTTGAACGCGATACAACGAATTTAAAGAAATTTTGGTATGCGAATTAACTGTTGATATCCACAGATTATATTTGTCTTTTAATAAAATTATTTAATCGCAGGTGCAGGTTGCATTTTAAGTAAACTTACTTGAAGGGTCTTTAAGTGTCAAGCGGATTTACGGGAACACGATCTGAGACTTACTTCAATTAAGTTCGTATATTAGGTAGATTAGTTTCTTACCAGTAAAGCCTCAATATTAAAAATGAATACGTTTCTTCACAAGTTTGTCATTGCATCAGGGATGTGCTTGACATTTGTAGTGTGTTTAACTGTTCATTCGCCATACACGCAGAGTCGATATTCTTTAGAAGAGCAAATCCAGTTTGGAAATTTTCTTCGAGACTTATTTTCGGACGGTGGAATATCTTGTAAATGTACACTTCAAATAGTTATGTTCCAACGACACCAAGCTCAGAGTATACTCCAAGAAAAATGGGCAAACCAAATAGATTTCATACTTGCACTTTCGAATTCGGATACTGTACAATCGAGTGGGACAACAATTTCTTCAATATCGTCTAGCACTACCAGTAATACTTTAAAATATAGACAACCCAGTGTCCTTCAGTACGCACGAAGGTGTTCAGCGGTTATAATAGTCTGGAATAAACCTAAAGTGACCATTTTTGATGATGGTATTTTAATGCAAGAACTGGCGAACCCTATTCTTACGCCTGCTACCGTACGAAACCGCGACAACTACATTATTCTTTCAGAACATGATAAAGTACCGTACCTCACCCATTCGAAATTCATTAAGAGTATAAAGTATAAAGTGATTCTGACGGTGAACAGTAGTGCAGCCGGATTTAGCACAACAACAGCGGAAAGACTTCCTGCTGATTTTAGTGTATCTATCAGCAGACCTTGCCATTATGGAATGTCATGTATAAATGGAGTATACGTTTCTCCAGGCAAACCAACTGATTTGGTCAAGGATAGGGATTTGTTGTTTCCAGATCACGAAAAAAATTACTTTGGGCATACCTTGCGATTATCTACCACCCCCAAGGTGCCTGAACTTCTTGAAATGAACATTATAGCCAGTGAAAATAATACAAAGATTTATAAACCAAAACGTGGATTATATGCCAAAGTATTGATAGAATTGGTAAAACGACTAAATTTCACCTTTGAAATCGTTCCTAGTTCTGGAAACGGATCAACAGGTAAAACTACATAGAGAAATAATTTGCGATTTACATTTAAATGTTTAAATACATTCACGACATTGTTCGGTATTGGATTCAGGTCACGCCTTGCCGAATGGTACAATGGTAGGAATAGTTGGAGATACGTACGACGGAACTGTTGATTTTGGATTTATGGCTGCTATAAATTCCCAGCGATTTTCATACGCCGAGCTGTGTGCACCCATTAACTATGCTTACATGGGATTTGTTACAGGTATAGGTTTAGCTACACTACTAATCTCCGAAGTTGATGTCATCTCACTCAAGCATAGCCTAACTACCAGGATTTTTTAAATTAACAGGTCCTTCAACAAAGTCATACTCATGGAAAGCTATTTTATGGCCATTTACAAAAGTCATGTGGTTTCTCGTGTTTACTACAATATTTATTTCAACACTATGTATTGCCATTATCAGTAAAACCACCAATCGGAGTCCAGGAGTGAGCACAGATTGGAGGATCTTTGCTAGTTTTGGGTTCCTAATGCGAGGGATACTCGAGCAATGCGACGAGCTACCCAGGAAAATGTCACCGTCTTTCAGGATACTTGTAACATTTTGGCTATTCTTTTGTCTAGTTTGTTCTGCGGCTTATAGAAGCAAAATGGTTTCCCTTCTAACGTTCCCTATTTTCCACCGTATACCCGCCTCATATGACGAGCTTGCTGTAAGCAAAGATTTCAAGATTGATTTTCATTATTTTGGAAACGTAGGCTATACATATTTTAAAACATCCACAAATCCGGCAATTATGGCTATATATGGGAAAATGAATCGCGAGCCGTCTTCTCTGAAATGCTTGCAGCACACGTTGATCGAGAAGGTGGCATGCATTACGTACATCTTAACGTTTGAAAATGCTGTTCATAAGAATTTGAGTGATCAGTATGGGAAAACCCCTTTAAAGTTTAGACCACAGGGCGATCCATTTGCTGCAGGTGTAATTCATCAGCACAAGGCACCCCTTTCAGTAAATTTCAGATCTGTTTTGTTCCCCTCGATCGAGAGTGGACTTCTACCATTATGGTTGCAAGAGGATTTAAATGGTATATTAAAAAAGAAGAATCACTGGCGAAAGGCGAATCAAATGGATCTTGATGACATTTGGGGCGACGATAAAAACCAAGATGATATACTTCGTGTGAGAAATCTTCAAGGTGCTTTTGTCATTTTTATTCTGGGGATTGTAGCTTCTGTTATTGCGTTCGGAATGGAAAGCACGAAAAGGCACGCGTTCAGACTACTGAAAGTTTCACATTTTTGGTAGCAATGGTCTAATCTGTTTGGGATCATGACTTTCGTGTCTGTCATTCAATATTTTAAGTCTTGTCACGGAAGTGTCAAGCACATAAAATGAGTTTTGTTTCAATTTCCCATTAAAAGTCTTGTCATCTACAATCATTGCATGTGCCATGCGATAAGTGTCGTGATACAGTCGAAAATGCGTCGCTGTAATAAGGCCAGGCGGACGATCGGTTTCACTAGAAAGTAGAAGGGCGGTGAGAATGACTCCGACCGCGTTGATCCTCATGCTGATTGATACAGGTATTAATGTTCCAAAATTTAACAAACACTAAAGGTTAATTTGAGTAAATTATTGATTGTACAAAAATGTAACAAAGTTCTGTATCAGAGTCGTTAGACAAACTTTATTGTTCTATGTTCTGTATATTTCTGTAGATCGTTCATACCGTACTAGTAAAGTCACTCTAAATTCAACATAAGGTATCATAACAATTTGTTATAGATTTCATTCCATAAGCATATATATGTAAATTTTAACTACGACAGGCTTTAATAAGGATCAAATTGACATTACCTCATTAAATCATATAAATTGCTATTTAGCGTGCATGATTTTGTGATCACGAACTTGTGTTGATAACTCCATTAGGTTCCGACTCAATTCCATACAAATATTTCAAGGCTAACGCCAGTTTTTCTGGGTTATACCTCTTTTCAAAAACCACTATTCCAGCTTGGACCGATGGAATAAATGTAACGGAGCGCAATGGTCCAAACTGACTTTGATCAATCATTTTTACTTGTCTTCTTGTAATTCCACTTACTATCAATTCACCAGGCACCCACTTGGGAGTAGAAATATTTTGGGGTATGATGGGCACTTGCATTTCAAATTTAATTTCTAACTGAGATCTACGATTTGGTTTGATATCAAAGTCATCTTTAAATCCTCGAGGAACCATAGGATACATTGATTGCGAATCTCGAGGCTGACGTGGAGTGTCCTGGACAAATGACGATGCAGGTGTTGGAGATATAGCTATATTCTTGAAGTGAACTACCTTGACTGGAATCATCCTGCCTGCGGAAGGTAGTTCATGGTGGTATGTTTTCATAGGGAATATCTGTGCAAGTGCATCCATTCCATCCGCTGGTCTCTATAAATATTGAAATGGAATGGTAATACAATTATAAATATAACTGAATATTAACGATTCTAGACAAATTTAATTGAAACTTACGCATTCTGTGATCCCTGAAAATAATCCTAGTAGAAATGCCACGATACTGGTGATCTGGAAATTCATGATTTTCATACGACTATAAAGCAGACTATGTAAATCAACCGGTGGTAACTGGTAACTATTGGACAACTGACAGAGAGGAGCAAGCTTCAACACTGTCAACAAGCCTTCTGCTGACACAACAATAACAGGTTTGGATTTTGCACCAAGATGCACCTTGCAAGGTTCAGTGTGCGTCTGTTTTGAAGATATAACGTAACTTTTTGTTATGTAACACTGCTGCACAGGGTGCACCACGCCTAATGAGATTTTGATATCTTTGCAGCAGACACTCGGCTGCTGCAGCTCCTCGATGAGGACCGCACTCGCACTTGAGATCAATTACAAACAAAGGACGCCTACGTTTTTTTGCAATTACAAATAGAGAAAAAATGCAGAAAGGATAGTTGTTTGTGTGTGAATGGAATATTATTATGTGACAAAGTCAACCCAAAGGGATGGGATAGTCATTAAACATGCATTTTTATTTCTTCGATAAATGGGAAATCGCTGCAAAGCATAAAAGTATACGTAAATGCTCACAAATGTAATCAGTAATCACAATCGCAGTCATTTTGTGTGTGAACAGGTAAGTATACTTTAAATTGTTAAAAGCATGTAAAAAGTGAATGTTCAAGGGTGTATTATTGCTACATAGCTAAGGAGATCAAGTAAAAACACTACACGACGACATACGACGGTGCATCTGTAGTGTTCCATTTCTTCTGTAAACTTGTTGTCTTTGCCTGTCAAGTTTCAAAGTAACATCATGCATCGTACTTTGGTTTCGAAGTTATAATTAAGAAAGTTCAGAGTTCATGCATGTATTGCGACTTTGTTTATGACCACAATGTGTTTGACGTTTGACTATTATTATTGAGTTCACCAATGTGCTTCTCATTCCCACGTTCATGAACCACCTTATCGGGAAAAATAGCTAACAATATGGTGGAAACTCACATTGGTAATAATACGTTATTAATGTTCATGTTGCACACGCATTTCTTGTTCACCCAACTGTTTTCCCAATTATTAAAATGGTCCGTCTCAGCCTGTCAGAATTTTATGCGTTTCACCTTCCTACTCCGACAACATTAAAACATATTGGAAAAGCTTTTACAAGGAAAAATTACATAGGCATTTTTACTTAATTATTACTATTACAAGGATGAACAGGAACAGGTGTTAGCAAGCGACCAGCTTTGTACGATTATCAAACAAATGTCATATGTGGCATGCTTTTTTCGAGATTTCCATTGGTGTGAGTGAAACGATAGGTCAAGAAGCCATAATATTTACGTCAATAAAATATCA
>JAANSN010003674.1:0-17594 GCA_036850665.1 Dicranocentrus wangi | reverse complement strand
GGGGGGAACGGGCCGGTAACGGCGGGAAGCAGTACGGCGGTCATGGGACCACCTGCCTGTCTCTGTGAACTGGATTTCTGTCAAGTTCAGGAAGCTCACCAGAGACACCACCACCCCTACCAACCGAAAGGTTATGACAAATGTCGTCTGGCTGTATGAGGTGGTTGATTAAACTACCTTTGGATCTTCTTGCTTGGTTAAAGTCTATTTAAATGTGGACGGGTTGTTGCGAATGGTGGACGCATTATAACTTGAGATTTGTTGTCAGTATAGTATAGAAATTTGTTAATGATTGATTTGTTGCTCTATCTAAAATTAACCAAATTTAATTTTTGTCATACTATGGGTATTTGTGAATGTTTAAGTGTTTTTTTGTCAATTTTCTATGTGGGTTGGAATATTATTATATACTTCAGGCTTAAATTAGCCTTATTCCACAGATCAAGATCAATACAATCAATGCCAATCTTTAAAAAAAATCTTTAACATTTAACCTATCATTTCATGAGTCAAAGTTGGATGAACATAATAGTCGTAATATCTAGTACTCTATATACTGCATCATTACACGCTGTTGCAAAATTAAGTTTTGCATGGGATTTTTAGTAGTCCTGTTCATGTCGGAGCGTAATTAACTCGTCTCATATCAGCGAATCTAATTTTCTCCCTATAAATTACTTTTAGTGTAGTTACACCACCGAAAAATTATATAAGCATAAGCTTTCCATAATGATTTGAGAAATCCATTGCAAAAAATCAATATACAATTTCCAACCTTTTTTTTTGCCACGTTTATTGCCATTCATTCATTTACCAAATAACTCATGCAGGACGAGTAGCTTACTGTTGCATATTATTCATTTTCGTTTTTTAAAAATGAAAATATTTGTAAATTTTATTTCATTAGTATTTCCACTCTTGGCTATTTCCAACTCTGAAAACCATGCTGATCATGAGGTCTATAGAAAATATTCCCACTACCGAAGCTTCGGGAGCGGAGGAGGAGCAGAGCTCACTTACTATAAAACGACGAGCTCGATTGAAAATCTCAATAAACTCCTCGCCAGCTTTGAAGAGTGTCTCGTGGTCCTTGTCAACTATGAAGGGATCCAACTCGGCTCGACGACCATCCCTACTGTTCCGGTGCTCCTCCTCCGCTACGACGTCGTCATTTTCAGTTTCTCCGGGGATGTAGGCCAAGAGCAGGAGACGGAGATTCTGTTCCCGTTTGAGAAGGTACCTCACCGGGCCACCAGAGTGGCTCACTCCCGTAGCCTCCTTGGCCTCCAAGATATTATTGCGGAGGTGGGAACCAAAACCAATCGCACGCTAAACTACCCCGACTCGGTGTTCAACCTCCTGGACAACGGAGGAGGAGGAAGTTTTGAGCACGTTTCAAAATGGAAGCCGTGGCTTTGCGAGCGCTATCTCTACCTCTATCCCCCGCCTCCCAGGATCACCAGGCTACCAGATAGCTCGGGAATGTCCAGGTCCACCCCGTTTTATTCCTATAAAGGAACTAATGCACGCTGTTCGTGGCACAGCAGGGAACGGCTTTCCCTCCAATTACCGAGAAAGCACTTCCCGCGGTTGGTCCCTCCCCTCCTCACCCGCTCCATTTACCACATTCTAGTCAGTTCGGCAGGAGGAGGGGAGGCGGAGGAGGTCTTTCTTCCCTGGTTTTACGGCGTTTCTGAAGCTCACAAGCAGGTTTCGGATGACCAGGCCGATTACCACTTGAGAACGGACAAGGTTGGAGTGTCGGAGTGGAATACAGGGGCATACCTCCAGCCTGCCACCCAGCGCCAGTTTCTGGTTGCCATAACTACTATTTTGACTGGTTCGTCTCCAGAGCTGGAGTCCATTGTGGAGCTGAACTTGGAGTGTCGTCATTGCACCCGGAGGAGCCGTCTGTCATCAGAGCCAAAGCTGTTGTTCAGCTCCGATTCCGATGGCGAGTGGCCAAAATCTAGGGCAAGCTTTGAAGCCTTCATTTCCTCCGAGTACTCCTCCGCCAGTGTCCACGCCAGCTATCAAGTCCTGGACAAATCCGGAGCGATACTAGAAGCCTTTTATGGGCCGAGACTGGCAGCGAGCGATATACGCACGACTCATCTCTCGGAATACCTCAAGTTTGCTCTGTTTGTGGACCTCCTTGGAAACCGGAATGGGAGCATGATGCCCAAGGAGGAGGAGTTCAACGGGAGAATATTCCCGTATAATTGCTTCCTCCCGTACTACTTCCCCTCGATTGAGCTCCGGACGGAAATCCCCGGGGGAAATCATGTCACCCTTAAAGTAAACCATTTGAGGGTGGTCGCCTGTGGGAGTAGCCAGCATGACGACTTTCAGTTTGACGAGCTACACTCTGTGTTCCAGCCCAAAGTCTGGATCTGGTTGGGAGTGACCATGATCTTCTTTTCAATATCCAACTCGGTCTGGCTCCAGCAGGGCGGCCGCAAGTGGAGCGGAATCCTCCGGGACATTGTGAACGGGAGCTTGTTCTCCTTTTACAAAACCCTACTGGAGCAAGGTGACATATTTCCGGGGCGTGTAATGAGCCGCCGAGTCTCCATGAAGCTGCTTGTGGGCCCCCTCATCCTCGCCGGGATTGTGCTCAGCAACGCGTATAAAAATGAAAACATCGCGAGGCTCACTCTGCCGCGGGGTGTGGCCCACTTTGAGACTTTCCAGGAGTTGGTGGACCACGGTTTCCAAATATTTTCAAGGATAGCGCACAGCAGCGGGGTGGCGATGGTGCTTCGGGAGTTTCAATTCGGCTCCATTGATGCTGCCCAACACTATTTGCAAACAACTTATTCTGACCAACATTCTTCATCTCATGAGGTCAAGTCGGCCGGGAGCTTCACTGGTATGTACACCGAGGTGCTCCACTACTCGGATAAAAATGCAGGGGCTTCAATTTGCAAATGGTATCCTCGGTTTTTGGTCCCCCTTGCCCCACTCCGGGCCTATTGCAAGGATGCCCCCAACATGTTCATATTGAACAACACCAGAACTCATTCGAGATGGAGGGAAATTGCGACTGAGAAGTTGGGACTGGTGGAACTCCTCCTCCCCTGCAACAAGTCGGCCGTGCTGGTGCCGGCCACGGAAGCAGCCGAGCTGGCGGCCCGGCTGCAAATTGGTCTCGGGGGAAAGCGGACCCCGGAGAAGGCTTGGCACATTGGCAGGGAGAATCTCCTTTCGGCCGGATACGGAGTCAACTTTTTGCGCTGGTTGAATCCCGACGTGTTAGCCCGGTTTAGGGCTTCGCTAGCCACGGGAGCGTGGGAAATGTGGGAGGGGCTGGCCGCCCACCTCGTCAAAGTGAGGGAGAGTAACAAAAAGGGAGAGAGTGAAATAATTAGTGGCGGTGGCTTTACATCGCTTGACATGAGCAGCAACATTGTGGTTGTGTTCATATTGCTTCCGCCGGGGCTCATTTTGTCGACATTGGTCTTAATTGGGGAGATGCACAAGGAAGTTTTGGAGTTGTGCTGGAAGCTTACTTGTGGCGTGACCTCGGGCGGATTGAAACTCTTACTGCTGGTGACAAAAAACGTAAAGCAAAATTCACAAAATCCTCCACCACCGCCTGTGGTAATTAACGTACTGCCAAGAAGTGGAAGCAGCAAGTAAAATGCAGGACAACTTGAATAATGGTTGATTGCCTTGGAATCCCACTGCTCTATAATAATTTACTAATTCAATCAAACCATATCAGTAGTAGCAAGGTGTAAATATACATACATCATATTTCTACCCACACTTCCGGGTAAATAAAATCAATATTTAGATTCAATGACTTTAAAAGGTATATAATAACCTTCACATTATGACTTCACAACATCAGTTAACATACAGTATCATAATACCATGGTCATCACAATTGTTGGCGAACCTCACGTCAAGTAATTTGTAAGAGCAAAGAGCAAATTCTATTCTATTCAGGCAAATTAGTTGTCGTATCATGTACGTCGTGTGCGTGAATATCATAAGCTAATATTTAAAAAAAAAGCAATTTAAAGATGTGATGCTTGCTGATACTGATAACGAGAACAACGACGACACGTCCAACTGTCGTTTAGTCTGAAGACAGTGGGAATCTCTGATTGATATGGCTCCAACCTTTAACCTCTGTTCCCCACCTGGACCCCCTTCTCCTGAGACATTAACGAAGGACTATCGGGTTTCGCAACAATGATGAGCACCCACACCCACGTCTCAACTGGGCCTGAGGTGGAGAGCAAACTATGTTTTATTCCTTTTGGAAAAAACTGCATCCTATCCTGCTAGTCCTACATATAGCCTGCAGTATTCAGGCAGGAATGTGATGTGTGTTCATTATTATTATTAGGGCATGAAATTTGACGATGAGTTCAAAAATCAAATTTATACGTATAACTCACTTCCGAAACTCCTCCGCTCAGGTTTATGTAAAATTGAAATAAAAACTCCAGTAGTTCACAGAGGACGCTAAGCGCCATAAAATAGAGAGAGAGAGATGCTGTTGCTGTACTACTGAGACGACCTTTGGCCTTTGGCATGGGAGGCGTTTCGTGGTGAGCGAAAATGGGGTGTTCAGGGACAGAAATCTGGGAAATATTCTCCTCCAAGGTTTCCGGATATTCTCATTTTTTTTGTTTGTTCAGAGTTAGCGAAAACCAGCATTAAAACACAGGTGTTAAAAAATGTGAATTAAAACAAAAATTAAATAGGAACGACACTCAACAATTGGAACCGTATTGGATTTGTCTTGTGTAGTGCACTGCACTACCATATCATGATGATGGCTGAGAGTTTTCATGAAGCGAGTGAGTGCGAGTCTTTGTTCATAAGATGCATTAAGGTTACCCACATGTGATGGATGTGAAATTGCGGGAGCGAAATTTACAAAAACAAGAGAGAAGTAAATATAAGCCATAATAAAATGTATATCAAATCCAAAATCATAAGCTCTCAAAACATTAAATGTTATAATATCCAGCGTCGAGACGATCAAGTCAATTCTTGGTTAAATTTGCTAACTTTTAAGATAAATTAGATTTCTTGATTCAAATAAAACCTGTTGACTCACCTTGGTGTTTTCATCACAGTTTGCTAAATATGAAATAGCTTGATTAAATATTTGCAGAGCGAAACAAATATATTATATTAAGTTATTTCTTATTGTCTTGCAGCTCGGGTAAGATTTAACATTATAATTAAAACCATTTAAATTAGAAGTTAGTAAGAAGATGGTTATAAATAAGGTAGTATTACACCTCTGGGGATTTTGTGTTGACGCATTACTTTACACGCACTGATGCAAAATGACAAGGAAGTTATATGATATGACACACATTATTACTTGCTGGGAGGGAGTGAAATATTAATTGGTAAAAAACATCGGTTGCCCGAGTTAGCATGGCATGAGAAAATGTTTGTGTCGACACCAGATAATTTAATTTTGGTTTAATCCTACCTGTTATATTTATTATTATTGCTTTTACTTATTCAGAATATTGATGATAATAATGATTAGCTAAAAATTTGTTTGTCCAGTCAACAGTTGTGGCTTTGTGGAATTGTGGCTACGCATTTCAAAGGACTGGCATACGCATTAATGGAACTTTCGCAGAATCCTGCCGAACCACTTCCACCAGAGGTGGGTTTTCCGTTTAGCGACTAATTGAGTATATTATTATTATATTATAAATGTTTCTGATGAATGAATTTTCAATTATTGCCTTCTCTTTTTTTGCACCTTGCAATTTAAAGGTATGGAAGACCATCTTAGAAGACGTGCTGCGTGATGATGCTCACAACGAGAACAACAACGACACCTCCAACTGTCGATTGGTCTGTCGTCAGTGGCAATCTCTGATTGATGGCTCCGACCTTAAACCGCTGGTCCCCACCTGGAACGCCTACTTTGACATGCACGTGCATGCGGAAGGACTGACAGGTTTTGCAAGAACGGCCGGCACCCACTTCTCCACGGGACCGGAGGTAGAGGCATTTCTGTCCCAGTGGGAAACGGGGAAGGATCCCTCTCCAAATCCCTTTGTGAAGGAAACCCTCCTCGTCGAGTGGAAGACCAATGAAGACTATACCCATGTTCTGGAGAAGCTTCCAGCGGTTTTTGAAGGCTTCGGAAGTTACATCCAACACCTCAAAATGTATTTTGATCCTAACCTCCGCAAGTCTGTGGAATGCATGATTCTCTGCTGCAAAAAACTTGCCAATCCGCACTCAATTACCCTTTTTGTGTGTGGAAGAAGTATAGAGCATATTGTCCGTCCGTTTTCCCCGCTTCATTTTGATGTCAGTCGACATTTCGAACCAAATGTGCTGCAGCAGTTAACAGAGGTGAACATCCTGGGCGTGGACATCGGTACTGAAATATATGACAAATTATTTGAAGTGTTTGGCATTGCGGGCGGGCGGAATGTGAAACGTTTGCGGGCTTGGTTTAATCGGCTTTTGAGTGCCGACAACTTGCGATACTTTCCAAACGTGGATACTCTTACGGTTTGTGCAAGTGCACCGTGGGAAGAAGTTAAGAATAAAAGCTTTGTTATGGATAACGCTTATCCTTTTTATACTTCCGAAGAGTCTGGATGGAAAATTAGGAGGCTCTCGGTGAAATTTATGGGTCGGAGAATACACAATGCATCTCTGTACAGTATATTTGTGATGGCTTCCGCACTGTACGAAACATTGGAGGAATTTTATGTGGATTTTGACAAAAACGAAACTCATCTTGAAGATGGAGAGCTAATTCCGGATGATGTTGAGGGGGCATTGCGTGAAAAGCCATTTAATTCGTTGACGCTACTTTCGCTCCCATATTTCATGACGGAGCATTTACAAATCGTGCGTCAATTGACGGTACGCTGCACCAAGTTGGAGCATCTCAAATTGGTGCATGCGAGGTTCCTCCAAGAGGAGGAGAATGAAGCCTTGAAGGAGGAGGTGCGGGAGACGGTACAGCGTTCATGGGAAGAGTTGCCTGCCTCCTCCATGAAATGGATTTCTGTCAAGTTTAGGAAGCTCACGAGGGACTCCTCCAACAGGAAGATTATGACAAATGTCGTGTGCCGCTATGGACGTCCAGCTTAACACGCTGCGGAGTAAAATACTTTTCTCTGTTGGGTTAAGTGGGGCTCTCTGGATTTGGTTGTAATGGCTTGGATTATGCTAATGCTGTGGGATTAATTTAATTATCGGTTTATGATTTGCCCGACGATAAGTGGCTCATAATAGTTTGCAGTAGTTTGAAATAATGTGTATTCTCATAATTAATAATATTAATATTATATACTAAAATATTATTTCATACTTATTTTACACACAAATGTAGTGTCCTGCATCCTGCTTTACTCTAATTTTAATCTATTCAAAATTGATTCATGTTATATGGAATCCAATCGGTAAAATCCCGTAGTATTTCAGAAATATAGCGGTGTTTATAATCCACTAATTTTGAAATTCATTTAGATCAAGTCCCTTCTTCCCTGGCTGTACCATTCCACTCATTATTTTTTTTAGACATGGGATGTTTAATTCCCAAGATTTTCATGCATTGAATCTTTGTCCATTGTTCGTAACAGGCTTACTAACTGATGGGAATTAGATTACCACAAAGAGCGTAAATAAAAACTGCATCATCATCAGCTCTCACAAGCAATTGATACGTGTCTTATTGTCTTTGAATTTGTTTCATTAATTAAGTTGAGTTTCATGTTTCAGAATTGGGGGGAGGAACTTATTCCCATTTAGCGCATACGAAGGAAATGGAGGAGAGGTGATCGTTGTAGTACAGTGCTGGGAATGGAAAAAAAATACTGCTTTAAAATTCAGATATCAGAGTGACTCTCCTCACAATCAGAAGATGGACGAGTAGCTGGTTCTGCAAAATGCTGGATTGTGCTACGGTGCGCGGTGTTGTAAAAGTTTACTGGTGAGTCTGAAACTAATGATGAATGGCGGTGAGCTGGGAATTGAAAACTTTAACTTTGGAAGATGAAGGAGGTCATGGAGTCGGAATCCTGTTGTAGCAGTATTATCTGGAGTATAAGATGCAATAAATGGTGATGCTTACTACTTAGTCACTGGTTGGAACCTCAATAAAGTTTGATCAACGTGATGTAAATGAAGACGACAACATCGGACATGAACTTTGTGGCTGTCCGTCCCCAGTTTCAAATACTTAAATTATCATGAAAGGGTGTGTCAAAGTGGGAGATTCTGTTCAAAATGTAGTGAGATTAATCTGAATCAAATTACTTGAAAACTACTCATCTTCATGTACTGCTAGCAAAGTGGACCTATAATATCATTAATCTTAATTTAACAGTCAACTGTTAACATCAACGGGTAGCTTTTGCTATAATATATGTGCGATTAAATATTTTAAATACATAAAATTTGTTTTCAGATTGGGATATTTACTAGTTAAAATAAAGATTAGTAGGAATTTTATTTTTATCTAATATACTGATTTATTTGTGCACATATTGTAATAAGTGAAGAAAAGGAATAGCTCCTTTATAAATACTTTGTAACAGTTTGTGTAACATTTTTTGTTGAATTCAATCATTCGTTTCCCATCCTGGTTTTCCCGAGTTTCACAAACAAAAAAAAGATGAGAATATCAGAAAATATTTCTAGTTTATGAAATCTGATAGCAATAAAAAATGGTTGCAATAAGAAAATTTGAATTGTTTTGTGAATTGTGAATAATTTTATTATATTATTCTGATTGTGAGCTTCATAAATAACATTAGTTTCCTTTCAGAGTGGCTCAAGGATTCAATTCACTACTGGTGAACCCTCTGACAAGTGGTAATTACATATACGCAAAGGTTTTGGATAAATCTGCTTTTTATTACTTGTAGCTCACGGTTTTCTATTTATTTCATATATATTTACATAACTTATAGTTGCTATTAATGGAGAGCTGACTAATACTCTGGTAAGTTATTTCATTGTGCATTGCAATTGCAATTAAAGAATCTAGTAAAATATATATCACTAACGTGCTTCCGTTACATAATATGTTAACTTAATTACCTCACTAGTTGCATATTATTTGCATGATTAGTTCACAGTTTGATTCATATTTCCTTGTCCACACTGAAGGAGTACTGCTTTAGTTCCAGGTCCTGCTCTTGTCTCCACAATTCCAAAGAAGTAAGCCACAATGGCTCCAATATACTGAAAATAGAGGATATCGTCACAAGGTGCAATAAAACACCGGCAAGCGAAATGTTATTTATTTATTACTCCAAGAAGAAATCCATCCTTTATGAAGAAAGCCTCTCTCCCAATCCCAATTGCATTGGGTGACAACTCTTCCTGCATGACATCCAGTTGTGACATTCCCACTTTAATTCGATTTTGGTCTACTTTTAACCACTCACGGAATCGGCCTCCCTTCAAAGAAAAGGTTGTAATGTTTGCAATCCACATGGACATGACACAAGGCATAGTAAGGAAAATTAATGTGATATATTACTACTATACCGTATTTCCAACTGCGTTGGCCAAATACAGGAACACGCAGGCAAGTGCAGCATCAAACAACATCCATGCCCTTCTCCCTTTTCCAATATTGCCATTAAAAATGTTGTCAATAAGGGATGCGAACATGAGCAGGTTAGCAAGCAAGGTCAACTTCAAAACCGGGGAGAAAGCACGATTGATCGATTTGGAAATTTTCTTGAGCTCTGCATATCGCTTTCCAATGTAGTGTAAACCTTGTGGAACACCACCATTTACATTTGCTGTTCCAGTTTCCAACCCCGGGGGAGTAGTTTCCTTCTTGTACTTGAATTGCTTGCATGCGGACAGCAATGTTGCGGTTGCCATAAGCGGTCCCGTAAGAGCAGCCTGCTGTATGATTCCTCCAGCTAATGTTGCCAAGAATCCAACCACGCCAAGGGTACCAGTGGCAAAATCGATATTTTCTGGCTCGTTCCAGTTGGGTACAAATTTTGTGATGATTCTAGCACAATTACCAACTAGCAGGAACTCTATTCCTGAAGTTATACCTGCCAGGGACCGTGAAACTGCTCGAATCATCCCAAACACGGATAGGCCAACTGCTGCTGCTGCATTCTAAACAGTGCGTATAATAACGTAATTACAACGCAATATAGGTTTATTTAAACTAATTGTAAGCATTAAATTTTATTGTTTAGAACCTGTGGATTGCGTATTCCGCCAGAGTATGACGTGCCGTCAAGAGTTGTAAAAATGCTTTCGTATTTTTCTGCATCATTCCAAAGGGATGTTACATGGACACTGCGTAACGCCACGGTTGTGATTTGTTTAGCAATTTTTACGTACGTCGCAATCTCCGTAGTAGAACTGACATTTATAGCATCCTGAATGCTTTCCCAAACCATGAGAAAATTGTCCAACATGGCGAAGGAGTTTACAAGAAAGTACGTTCCCTAGATGATATGAAGAAAAGGTTTATAGCCTCTACATTTATTTAGCAGCACTAATAATAGTTTTATATCTTACCCTTAATTGCCATTTAATTGACTTGTCAAATTGATAAGGAGCAGCACCAACTGCCCTGGAGCAAATAAAATGCACCTCTAGAAAATTTGAATTCCGAATTCTGATTTTTTCTGGTCCCGGCGATATTCCGTCACAGCTTGAAACATCTAAAATTGTGCTTGCTCTTTGTCGGAGCCTTTGCTTGTGTTTCTTGCCGAGTATTACCTTTGGATGAATTGTGACATTAACTTTATTCGAATGCTTTTTTGTTGGGTAGAATGCTAAGGGATGCGATTTAATATGTCGCAATTTGGCTAATTTTGATTCAGCCATGCTGTGCAAAAATATTTGTAGCACGAGCACTACTGCTGCAGGAGATCGTAGTCCAATGAATACTGTTGTTCAAGTTCGGTAAGTATGCAGATAATATGAGAAATAAAAAATTACGACACTATTATACGTGTATAAACTACAAAAAACTGAATATTTGGTCGAATGCTCTGGGCTTGTATTCCAAACAGTTTAAAAATTCAACGTGAACGATCATCCTGTGTCGCCCAACATTGGCTTAGTGTTATATTGCGTGACAATTGAATTTCGTTTTTCGTAGAGCAGGAATGAGTCATTCTATATATTGTACGTACGCTGAGTACGTACGTGATAAATTTAATTGAAATAGATATTTTTATATCGGAGTTTTTAGGCTTGCAGTGTAGTAACGTGAACTACGAGACATTCTATATATTGTACGTACGCTGAGTACGTACGTGATAAATTTAATTGAAATAGATATTTTTATATCGGAGTTTTTAGGCTTGCAGTGTAGTAACGTGAACTAGGAAGCTCAAAAGGCGTAGGTTTACAGGGGGCGCGCAGCGGGTGGCTTCCTATTTATTTCTTGTCTGTTGTACCAAACTTCCTTGTTTTAATTTCATCCGACACCTTCTTCTGCTCTTCGGTTTGATAATGCTTCCTAGACTCCACTCCCTATGTATTTAAAAATCAATGGAAAAAGCAACTTATTTCTATTATTCTGTACGTATTCTACCATTCTGTGCGTGTGGAAAAATTTATCCTATAAATACTACAAACAAACACAAAATATAATCAAATTTTTTACCATTTGGTTCACACACGACAACAATGTTAGTCCTACAAAAATCTTGAACAAAATCCCAAATGTCCGCATTTTCTCCAGTTCAGTTTGCTACTGAAAGTTGAATAAAATCAGAAATCAATTAGTAAGCAACAATATTGGAGGAAACGATAATATATTCAAACCAGTCGAGATACAAAAATGCAGTCACAAACAAGCAGTTTGTATCCTTTCTGCTGCGTATTTAATTGAGAGCATTAATGCATATATGATACGTGTCTTTGATTTTATTAGCTTATTGTAATCTGTGTCATAATATTGATTGCCTTATAATTAATAATTGTTCATTCTGTAAAATGCCATATAACGCTGCTGGGGTGTCTAAACTACAGGAGCCATAAATTTTGCCTTGCTAAAATTGCCTTCCTTGTTAGATTCAATTGTTGAAATGTACTGCGCGGACCCTGTATAGCATGAATTTAAGCTGTTCACTATATTATGCATATTGCAGAGAAATATTTCATGATTCTCAATATAAATATTTACTACGGGAATATTCCGAAAAATATTATTCTTGCTTCCTGTCTTAGTCTTGACCAAGACACTAAATCCTAACCAGTTTGCGCTTGGTAATCGGTAATTTGTGGAAAGGATTTTGATATTGTTACATTTATTTATAAGTCTAGCTGTCGAACAGTACTCAAGTTCTTTTTAAAGGGTGAAAAAAGAATATTTGCTCTCTACTTCTTCACAAATAAGTATTTGAATTGATTTGGAATAGGAAAAATTTACAGTTAGGTAGATTGTTCAGTCATGTAGAAATGAAACACTAGCCATTAACCTCTGACTTTCTTCGGTGCATTGCATAATAATATTAATGTGGATATTAGGATATGATTTTGAATGGGAACCTCCTTTGCAATCCGCGTAGAGAGCATTGTTTCAAAACATCAATTTGAGGAAATGCAGCTGCAAATGAACCTATATATAAAGGATGGCTGGATAAATTATGCAGTCACGCGTTCCTTCGTCTTACCAGCGTTCGTAATAATCAAAATACATTTTGAAGAAAGAAAGAGACTAATAATGCATAATTTGGTTTAAAACTAAAATGTTAAATGTTACAAATATGTTACCAAATGTTACTCGTTAGGTAGTTGTTTTGTGCGAAAGTGTGACTAACTTGGAGATAGATAGATGATATATACAATCATTCTTCTGACATGATCCCAATCCACACAGCTTGTACCTTTCTCTTTCATGAGCGTAACCTCAAACTCTACCCTATCCGCAATCGTTTGTATAAAAGTCAATTTTCTATTTTTGCATTTGGTTTCATATTTAGTTAGTCGTGTTCGTGTCAAGGCTTCATAAACTTGTCTCAACGAATCTACTATATAATAATTCTGTTTGCAAATTACATTTGTGTTATTACACTAAATAATAATAATAATTGGTAGTATAGTTAGACAAATTGAATGGCATTTGAATGAAATCCATTGCAGAGTCACTATATAATAATTTCCAGCATTCCCAACACTTTGCATTCATTCAGTATAATTATCCGCAAGAATGGCCTGTGGCAAGCCGTTCACGGATGGAGTTAAGTTAACTGTTTTGGCAAAACCAAGGAGCAAAGTGTGTCCCAGTCCATTTGGATAGTTGAGGTAGAAAATGGCATGAATGGCATCGCAATAAAAATGTTAGAATAGTTGAGCTCGGTGATGATGAGGAAATTCGAAAACGCATCAAAGAAAAAATAACAAAATGTTTTTACTTTTCGGAGGAAAGCGGCACTCGCTCAGAGTGTAAAAGCAAAAATAACAGTTGAAGAAAAGAGTCGCGTAATTTGAGGAGTAATTTTTATTAGTCATTCATCAGTTGACTTTTCATCCATTGGTATGTCATCACAAAAAGTACACAAAAATATTACTAGTTTATGAATTGCCTTCTCCGAAGCAAAGGCAGGTATAGGAAGGCAAGGTTTGGACTATAAATTAGACTCGTTCGGTCTCACTTGGAACGGGAATATTTTTTCGTTTGTAAATAGTCTTTCGTTATATTCCACGCAAGTATAATATTCTAATTCGGATCGGCGACAGGCGGATTTAACGATCGATAGACCGCTAATAATTTTTTTATCCCATGTGGGAAGATAATGTGTTGTTTATTGTTCTCTCGAGAACATAAGACAAGCATTTTTACGAAACACTTTATATAATATATATATATATAAATGCTAGAGTATACATTACGCGTTGCGCCTACTTCAAATTCACTTGACGCACAAAAGTGAGAACTCATCATCCGTGAACATTCTAGGCCCCTCAATTTCTCCATTTTTTGAATTTTCGAGACGAGGAATGTAGCACACTAGTCTATTTGCAGATTTGTGGATTTTCACATGGCCAATCCCGACATCTTGAACCCGTCCAATTAGCGTTACCTCGTTATTAAGCTCGCCGCAAGGAATTGGCGTGTATTCACAGGGCCATTGGTTATTTGTCAAAGGAACCCATTCAGGTTGAATACGATTATTAATGACAAGAACCTAAAATTGTTATCAAAGGGGTCACGTTAGTGCATCCCTTTTGTAGGTATGTATGTAAATATAAAAACAATAATGTGCCAAATATAATTATTGGAGTGGTATATCAGATATTACCTCAAAACCGCTCTCCTGCTCATTGGTCGTTAAAGTATTATTGTCCTCAGGACTACTACTTGTCCCCAGGTAAATCAAACCTTTTTTTGCGAGTACGGGTCCTGAAAAAGTATCCCCGCCTACTTTATACCGACCAATGTAGACAACCGTCCCAACCACAGAACAACACCCAGTTTTGAATTTTCCTGCAACAAATGCGTTTTGGGGTATTTTACAGTCATCATCATCTACAGGTTCCCATTGCAGGTTAATTCGTCTGTCAACTGGTTGACAGTAAGTTGACACCGTCTCTACTACAATCCTCCCCATTTTTTTATAGCTATTCTAAATATAAATATTAATAAAAAAATAAGAACCAGTAATTATAATTCTTTATTGCATTAAGATTCTTTTATAAGTTTCCCCCTTGAAGGATGTAGTGCAGCGCATGGAACAGAACAGTTTGAGCAAGAAGCCAGCAATCTTTGCACACAATAATAATATTATTTAAAATGGTTAAACTGTTCTCAGTCAACCCAATAAAGCGTCAATCCAAGGGAAGATCGTAATATTAAAACAAAATTTGCTCAGTAATATATGCATGCATATCATACCCAGACCATCCTATCATGAAGCCTTTCATCATCACAAGGAGTTTTGCACATATTCGTTTAAATCAAATCTACTCATTCATCATCTCATATAAAATCCATGCACTCCATCATGAGGCATCATGAGGACTCTTGTGTTTGTTTGTGCAGAACTGAAATCCCATCCCACTAACGCGAGACGTACGTGATCAAATGTTAGGAATGCTAAATAAATAACAGTTTTGTCGCAGATTGATATAATACAGTTGAGGACAAACAAGAGTTAGGAAGGTCATACCAAACGGGATATATACTGATATATACATATATTCGTAAAAAAATATGTATATTCCTATTCATTCCATACTCCAGTTTATTAATAAATGTAATTTATAAAACAGTCTTAAGCTTACACAATAAGTTACATTTCAGAATCCCGAGATAAAATATTTAACCACGAGATAAAATCCACTTACTTTTAATTGATATACGATGATAATGAACAAATAAGATACATGTGTAGGCAGAATAATCACACGAAATTACGAAATATTTTTAGATGTCTATAATTTTAAAAGCAAAACCACATTCGATATATTATTACATGCATGCAAACATCACGGGCATAATATTATTGTATCGTGCATGTTAATATTATTCCTCCTGAGTGTGGAAAAGTAAACGCTATCATATTTGATTCGAATGCTAGAGAGATATACAAAATTACTACGCAAGTAAATGAATTGGTTCAAAAAGGAAAATATTTCAAATCATGCTGCCGCTGGCTTAGTTTTTTATTTAAAAAATGCACAATTTATTTAAATCTTGTAACATCTACACTGCAAAGAGTAAGTGGTACTTTTAAAATGCACAAGCCAATAATAAATGTTCCATCTCGATGTAACAAGGCAATAAAAGCTGTAATAATAAACTACAAAAAGAAAAGAGATTTGAAACTGCTACCTGTTTTGAAGAAAGTCCCGACAAGCCCGATTTCGAATTAATTAACTTCCTTTCAAATAATATGTAACTTTTAGGACACACGAAGGTAGTAGAAGAACACTAGTTGGTATCCGTCTGGTAAGAACATAATCCTTCCTTAGACAAACTCCTCACAGTTGTTTTGACAAAATGCAAATGGAGATGATGATAAGACATATGTGTCGTATTCACTTTAATTCCATCCATCATCCTTTTATCCAGGAATAACCCCTCTTGTGATATATATATATATATGCGTAGTTAATTTTTAGCAATACTAAATACAACGCAGTATAATAATACGTTGCAGATGCATGGTCATATGGTGTGGCTTAATTAATGGATAAAAAAAATATCTCCGTACACGCCAAGTGCGCATGCATGACATGACATACATGACTAACTTGTTAGTTTAGCTAATGCTCTCGTTTAGCAGAAAAAAGACATAAATCTTTCAAGAATCTACTTCCAAGAATACTGGTTGAATGGAACTTAATTGACTAATTTATTTTTTTCGTATCATTAGACCGTTCGTTCTCCATACGCCACACACAACAACACACAAACCAGGATTTACTGCCATGGCATGGAATGGATGGTCTGCTATGCGAAATCTTTTTTTTATCACACTGGCAATTTTTGTCTTTGTCCAACATCCATGACATCAAAAGGATAATATATTAATCCATTTTGAATATCATATGTATTATTATTGATTTATGATGAAAGTCAAAGTCTCGGGGAGTGACACAAGCATATGCACGAAATGATGAATTCTTATATGGTTTTGGTTCAAATTCATTGGAATCGCTGGAAATAACGTGAAAGCGGAGCATTTTTTCTTAGCAGAGATAATCTAATCGTAGTAAGAGGATTTTGTATATGTTTTTTTGTTGTAAAAGTCTATCTAAATGAAGTCTTTCTAATCCATTTCTGTTGGCATTTGCAAGGCATTCAACTTTATCTTCACATTTAGTACAAAAATATTATCGGGGTAATAAAGCAGTTTTTTGTATTTTTGGAAAAAAGAGAGGAATAAAAATCAGTAAATTAACAACAATTATGGCCGAGACAAGTTGGAAAAATCGACTGCTATCATTCGTTAATTGGTAATTAACTAGTAATCATATATTATAACTAATCACACCTTCAAGAGTAAAATACCTTTTTTGGGGGGAGGGCGAAATATATACATATATTACATTCAACATTCAACATTCAGAAGAATTCAACTTTACAGCGAGGATATATTTTGATTTCTATCACTATATTATTAACTTGCGACTTGCAAAGAGCAAGTTATTAGTTTTGTCAGCGGCGTCTGTCTGTCCGTCCGTCCGTCCGTTCGTCCGTCCGTTCGTCCGTCTGTCACTGCTATATCAGCCACGCTTTATAATATTTTCAAAAAATTCTTTCAGCAATTAAATCATCATCAGTTTAGCTTGCATTAGTTTGAAAACGGGCAAAATTGAGCGCGCAGTTTCGCGCAGCGCGCAAAATTCAAATTTTTTTAAATGGCAACCTGCAGTTTGTGATAGCTTAATCGAAAGAGCATAAAAAGTTACGTCTATAACTATGTTCCAAATTTAAAAATGACTCATGCGCGCGCCGCTAGGAGCGCTGCAACGTGGTAACAACAAGGAGGAATAACTCAGAAACCGCTCAAGTTTTCAACATTACGTTTTCAGGAATGCATACATACAAGGTAGGAAAAGTTGGAGTGTTAATGTAAGCAACGTGGTGTGCGCATTTACCGCGCGGCGCGCAAATTTCAAATTTTTTTAAA
>JAANSN010003673.1:0-17606 GCA_036850665.1 Dicranocentrus wangi | reverse complement strand
CAGTACACAAACTGTCCAGTGTACATGCCCTCAGCCGCAATGAAAAGCTCCTTGCGGGTCTTGAATCGGTACGGGTCACGGAAGCTAACTTGGGCCAGTGGAGCACCACGACCTGGGTCGTGAATGATCTCCCTCACGACCCCCTTGATGTAACCGTGCTTTTCCGCATAATCCAAATGACGAAGCTTGGGTGCTCCTTTCCTATGATGGGTATGGGATTTAAACACCGACCCGGCACCCTTCCTCTGAGCCCTGATGACTCGACCCATGTTCTGAAACAACCACAAAGATGCACAAATAAAATTAATTAAAACACATCATCAATCTCAATCACTCCACAAGTCACACTTGAAACAAGTTACAAACCCACATAATATTGCTCACAATTAAATTAAAACTTACAGGGAATGATTAAAATCCTAAAAAAGTTAAAAGAAAACCACTCTCGCCACACAATTGTCTCCGGGAGTACAGGGAGTGCAGCAGGCAAATGTGTGCTGTGTGCTGCTGTTGGATAGAGGACAAGCGACAGGCAGAGCCACACACAGAAATCACTTGGATTCGCCGGCAAACCTGCATCTGAGCATGGCTTTCGCAGGGTGCCCCAACTGCGGGAAAATTTGCCATTTCAGCGGCTTTGTTGTTTTTGTTGACTGGAGGAACAACCTGGAAAAGTGTAGAGTAGAGTAGACAGAGAATCTCCACTCTCCAGAGTTGGATCAGTATCATTATCATTTATCAGGTTTTGTGCATTTTGATTGAGAAAACTGTCGACTTAAAAACGTCAGGTTTGTCAGTTGTTTCGTGTTCGCCCGTCGTCTCTGTCAAATTTCCAAAGCTGATTAGCATAATTCCCAACAAGTACGCAGCAAGGGACACTACGCTGTTGTCATTTTATAATTAATTAGGTGACTAATTAGGTAATCATTAATCATCATCATGACTGCTGACACTGATGAGAAACCCTATCATCTCAATCTTCCTTGGTTTGTTAACTTAACAATATATTTCATTGATTGAGTTGTGGCTAATTTTAATGAATTGTAATGATTTTGTGAAGATTTTGCGTGAATTTATGGAATTTTGGAAATTTTATTTGTCCGTATCATCTCAATCTTCCTTGGCATGTTAACTTAACAATATATTTCAATGAGTTGTGGCCAATTTTAATGGATTGTAATGATTTTGTGAGGATTTTGCGTTAATTTGTGGAATTTTGGAAATTTTATTTGACAGGGTAGAAAAGTACCGACCTCAGAGCTTGGATGAGCTCATCTCTCATGACGAGATTATTTCTACCAGTAAGTCAACAAGATACACAAGATAAAGATAGGATACCAGAAATGTATGTCATGTCAATTGATTTTGGGTTGGCTAATTGGATATTACATCCTCTTGTCTTTTGAAATGTTATAGTTAAAACATTTATTGATGTTGGAAAGCTTCCCCACCTGCTGTTTTATGGACCACCAGGTATGCTGTAATTGCTGTATGCTATTAGATCATTGTCACGTCACATGTCCAGGTCCAGTAACAATTTTTGTGAGTAATTGAATTCTTTCTCCCAGGAACGGGGAAAACAAGTACAATTCTCGCATGTGCCAAGCAACTCTACGCCCCCAAGGAATTTTCCACAATGGTATTGGAGTTGAATGCTTCGGATGATCGTGGCATTGGAATTGTTCGAGGTCAAATTCTTAACTTTGCCTCTACAAGGACTATATTCAAATCAAAGTATAAGCTAATTATTCTGGATGAGGCAGACGCAATGACGAATGATGCACAAAATGCTCTAAGGCGCGGTAAGCTGAATATACCTTTGTCAGTTCAGGACAGAAGTCTAGCTATAATAGTTAAAGTTGCGTAATCTGCTTACTAAAGATTTGTACTATATCCTGTTTCAGTAATTGAAAAATACACAGAAAACGTGCGATTCTGCATCATTTGTAATTACTTGGGCAAGATCATCCCTGCTCTTCAGAGTAGATGCACTCGATTTAGATTTGGGCCGTTGAAAACGAAGCAGATTCTTCCTAGGTTGCAGTATGTTATTGAGCAAGAGAAGTAAGTTAATAAGTTTCGAATGATCATATAACATTTTAAATTAAGAGCAAAGTTCTAAATAAAATATGGTTCAGCATCAAATCCATAATGTCCTGTTCCTGTTGTAACAGTTGACTTACCATATGTTTATTGTTATCAGTCTTCAGGTGAGTGACGAGGGAAAACAAGCACTCATCAAACTGGGAGAGGGTGATATGAGGAAAGTTTTAAACATACTTCAAAGCACAGCCCTTGCTTATACGATATCCAAGGATCCTACCACTGTGGAAGGAAATGATTCCGTAGAGTTGACTCCGGACCATTTCTACTTGTGTACCGGAGCGCCATTACCGTCAGATATTGAGTTAATTGTGAAGTGGATGTTAACTTTGGATCTAACATCTGCCTTTAATAAAATTCACCTCCTGAAAACGAAGAAAGGAATAGCTCTCGCTGACATTTTAACAGAAGTTCATAAATACATTGAACGCATTGACTTTCCTCCAACTGTCAGAATCCATTTGTTGAAAGAGCTCGCAGAAGTTGAGTACCGGTTGGCTATCGGAACAAGTGAGAAGTTGCAGCTTGGCTCATTGGTGTCTGTGTTTTATACTGCTCGTAACCTTGTTCAGGAACACGCAAATGAGTAAAAGTAATGACGTGTAGTATTGGAATCCAATGCATTAAAACGTGAATCGTGTTTCAAATAAATTAAGAACTCTTTTTTAGTTACACGGAACACACCATTATGTACGCATTTTATTGTCCAGTCATTCTTTCTAAAGTGGACATATGTTAAATCAAACAAATACTTGTATTTGCAGTTTACTTAAAAAATAAATACTAATGTGAACTATCCTATATCCGTACTTATTATTAGTGTGGAAGATAGTGATCTACTTTAGAGTTTTCAAAAGTAAAAACTGATTCATAACGCAATTTTACGTTTACATATTGGGAGCGAGGTAACGTTTCCAAAAAATATAGATTACAGTTTACAGTACTGTTGAATTTATTTAGTAATATTACTGTAAATTATTATCTAATTAGGCAAGTAGGAGCAAGGAGATGATCTATCGGAAATTAACATACTTTCCGTGATTTCAGAAGGAGAAAATTCGACACTTATGTTCAGCAACGCTTTGTGAGCGAGTGCAATGTTTCTCATCATAATTACATACAAAGTTTTCTATGTAACAGGTTGAATATTACGTTAAAACTGAAATCATTTTCGATTTAATGAGCACATGAACAGTTCGTGAGACAAGGACGTAACATATTTCAATGGAAGATAACTGGCAGTAACGATAGTATATTTAACATCACTTAAAGGAAGGGTTATATCTAAGGCTTTTAAGTGAGGGAAATTTCTTAGGGGTGGGTGGTGAACGTTCGTTTCTTGCTAAATATATACCCTACCTTTACCTAATACAATGCATGTACATATTACAACATTCAGTTTCAACAACTTACTTCCTCCTGAATTCGAACATTAAAGTTACGAGACGATTATGGTTTTATTAATGGTTCTTAGGAAAGAATTCACTTAAAGAAATCCGAAAATTAATATCACTACTTCTACTAACATCAGTGAAAAATAGGTACGACGTGTCATGAATCATAATCTAATCATCCGTAACCTTAAATATCAGTCTTGCAAAGCCAAATTTATAGTTGGTTATCAAGGAAAAGCATATAGGCTCACACCCTGCAACAAAACCAGTTCACATTCATAGTTTTATTATTTAACACGCATTAAATGGTAAGTTTGTCTAACCCGATCATCTACCGATCTATTTATATGGTTTTAACATTGAAATATATTATTGAAACTATAAACTATACATATATTTCAGTTCTATATGCATACATTAATTGTTGCTTTCTTGTTAATACAAAAACACGTTTGTACAGATTTTTTATGAATTCAAAAAATAAAGAAAATCATACGAGTATATGTGTACTGCTGTCCTCAAAGTCTGGAGAGCAAAGTTACAGCTTGACTAGAAATTACTTTTAACTTTAATTTATACGTACCAAACACGCTATCTCTTTTTACAGAAAGAAGGTCACTACCGGAACCTTTTGGGAAGTGGGATTTGTTATTAAAGTTTTTAGCGTATATTCTCCTGTTAGAGTTTTGAGTCTTCTGCAAATGTTAGCTGTGAAGTGTGTCTACTTAAAAAGTCCTCTTATTGTTGATCTAATTTTACTGAACGTCCAACTTCGCTATGCCGAGGTAGGATTTTTCAACTCTACTTTTTTGAATAGTACGGGTGAGGAGCCTTATAAAGGATAGTAATATATTAATATGGTCCAGTAAAACGTTTATTAGTGATATTGATAATGAATGATAGAAACTCTGGAGCTCATTTAGTTAGTTCAAATTGCTAATTTGAATAGGGAACTGGGTTAGGGTAACCGGGAATAAACGTAAAGCTTCCTGAGTTAAAGAGGAATTCAGTAACTGAACTTTTTTTTCGTTAATTTGTATAGTTGTATAGTAGTATTGCTTGACGCAACATAGTCCCCGAGATAATTAGGCCTTCAACGCAATGCTGTGACTATATCGTTAGTAATTTTTTCCAGTTCCTTTGACCTCCCGAAATTGTGCACCGGTGGGCCTTCACATGTAGCAAAATTACTTGGTGGAATTTTATTGGTAGACAGGATCGACTCCGGTGGACTTCCATTCCGCTGATTTGAGGGTTTTCCCTGATTTTCCAGTCGTTCCAGGTAGGCCGAGGGAGCCCATCCTTCTTGGGTTGCACCATCTAAATTGAATTGTGAAATAGTAATTTTCCCCACTGTTAAAATAAAAAGTCACCAAATGTTACCAAACCAATAAACGTACCACCACCACCACCAGACGTGTTGCCTGCTTTAACAAACCACCACCCAGCACATCCAACTTTCACCAGTGATACGACCTCACCTTCTCTCAAAGATATTTCAGCTTGCCCCATGGCGTTGTAGTCGGCAAGGGCTAGATATTTCGTGGAACCCTCAACATTCTGCCCAACCCCGTACACCAGTGTGCTCGAATCCGTTACAGTCGCTGGAGGTCCCATTGCCTGGGATTCTTCGTCATCGCTATTCGATATCTCAGAGCTCCACTGCTCCTCCTCTACCTCACACTCTGCCGTCCTACTCTTAGGCCGTTTCGGATCTCCCGAATCCCACGAACAAACTTGCCTCAAAGGCCTATATACCCAATAAGAAAGTAGGATTTTAATCTTGATTTCTAGAATTAACCACCACCGCATTGCAAGCACAACACAATTTGTTTTTTTTACCTGTGCGATAAATGAGCATTTCGCCAGCCATTCATTGTCACCCCCTTGTTGCCCATCATTCTTTGTCGTTTTCCGGCTGCACCATGCGGAAGATTGGTGGTTATTACGTTAGACGAAACAGAAGAAACAGAATTTTGCGACTTTATAGCCCGAAGTGACTCTAATTGTTCCAACAGCAGCTTTTTAATTTCCTTCACCCACAACTCCTTCAGATCATGGGTCTCCGCCTGCAACACATATACTTTCTGGCGTCCGTTCACCCATATCTCAAATTTTTTCGCAGCTCCAGACCCCTTCAATGCTTCCGTCAGTCCAATTTCAGACATGTTCAGCTTATCCTTAAATTCATACGCTGAAGCTTTCTTTTTGCAGATTAAAATGGATTTTTGGTATAAAAACAGGTGGCGTTCGTGCCCTTTTATGCGTAACCTGTCTTTCTTCGTTTCAGTCCAGAGAAGAAATGACCCTTGCTGAAGTAGATACCCTTCGTCAATTAGCTTTCCCTGTAACATATTTGCGAGCGTATATTATATTCTACGAATTTCTTGGTTTATGGATCGTTCAGCACAGGAAATAATAATGTTGTACCTTGTATCCAGTAATCCCCAACTGATGCATACCGTCATTCACACATCGCAACACTACCAACATGCATTCTAATGCTTCCACCAACTCATTAAAACCCTCGCACCCTTCCGAATTTCTGACTAAATCTTTGAGAAGGAGGTGGTACTTGGTAATTCTTTGTACAGGTTTTAAGAGATAGGCTCCCAGTGGCAATTTGTGGCCAAGTCCGTTGCGACATGCTAAAAACCAAGGATGATCCTCACGAATTTCTTTCCGAAGATTTTCGGATGCGGGAAGCAGCTGGCAATACTGACTATACATTGATAGAAATTCCGCATGCTGCAACAGCGAAATATCAAAATATTTGTTATAGTGAGTGAATAAACATGATTTTGTTAACCATATATAAAGACCGGAATGTGTTTGCATACTCTCTGAATGAAGCACAGGCCCACCAGTTCCACGGATTGAATACAAGCGGAGAGATCAGGAAGGAAAAGCTTTGCGTGGAATGCGTGAATTTCTTCAAGATTGCAAAATAGGACTGACACATTCCGCGAGGGTTTCTCCTCGTTTGACTTGGTGACGACGGGTTGCAGTTGACTAGGTAGGAGTGATTTCAACGAAGGATTTTCTATTTGGCCATAATATCCCTGCAATAACATATCAACTTTGTATAGAATACTTTTGCTCTGTACATTTATCACGGATTATGCAAGCACTTTCAATTAGCAACAAATTACATGTAAAATGTCTCGAATTTCTTGGACGTAGGTTCGCTCCGTTTGTAAAAGTTCGTTCAAAACGTGACCCCGTTTCACCCTCTTGATCTCCCAGTTCTCCATGCATTGCCCATTGGTTCTAGGATTGATACTTCCATCTAGAGATAGGGACGAGCTTCCGGAGCGCAAACTTGATGATGAGTAATCTTCCGCTGAAAAGTCCAGTTGGGAAGTGGATTTGGCAGACTTTAATTCGTTGGGAAAGTTGGAATTTTGAGTAGTGCCTGAGCTGGACACAGAGCCAGGGGTACTGACGAGACTAGAACCTGAGCTACGACGGGATTTCGACTTGGTTATTTGTTGCACGATGAGTGCTCTCCGTTTGGCACACATTAATTGAACGTCTTCAACTCGTTTGAGTACCTAAGAATAAAAGTAAAAAAACATTTCATTCATAATGGCTAAAATAGATTTGTAATTTGTAATACATGGATGGACATTATTCGAAATATACACGTACTTGCTTAACTAAAGTTTTCGATTGGGAACTTGATGGTGACTTGAGATTTGTCTTCAAATTCGTCAATTCATCCAACATGGATTGTATTTTGTCGAGGAAGTTGTCAATCTGAGAGAGGAGACCAGGTCCGGTACTCGCATCAGGAGAATCTTCTGCCCCATCTGGTACGGGTGAAGTCATTAAATCCATCCCTTCTGTACAAAGTCTATTGGCCTATAAATTTTCAATATTGTGTTAGCATTTCATCATTCCCTTTGGATTCACAAAGCACTCTTCCTATTTAATAAAATATATAGCATTTTACCTTTTCTATTGTGAACTGCACTTCACGCCATTCCTTTTGCTTGACAATCTTCTCCTGAATCACTGCCCGGAAATTAGAACTAACCCTAGCTAACTCGGTGCATTTTGGCTCAACAGTGTCCACTGCTGACGGATTTGTATCAACTATTTCTCTCCCAAACTGTTCCACTTGCGTTGCCCTACTAATATCATCAGTTGTTGAAAGCTCAAAGGATAGCGTTTCCGCAATCAGTGCATCCGTTGCTTCCAAGTTTTCTCCCATCTCAGCCAAATCATTCAGGATCCTCGTGTTTGCATCAAATATTGCCTACAACACATTTTTTTTTCAATAAGAAAATTTATTTGTCACAGACAATGCAATTCAAAGACCTGCCTGCCATGAAAATAAGAAGCTATATATCCAACCTGAAGTTCCCTGAAGTCTTGTTCGAATCTGCGAAGCTTTAAGCATTGCTCCAAAGTGTGCTTTTCTTTAATCCAAAAGTCTTCAAAGAGTCTTGCAGTTTCTTCAATTTGAATGATAAACCTTTCCACAGATATCACATTGATCAATTGCGTGGAGCTACTGGCCCTAACAAGATTCCCGACTCTTTTCACATCCCCGTTCTTTGAAGACTTCCCACTTTTCTTTTCCGAATTTAGACTTTGTGTACTTTCCGAATGTTTAATTCTTTTGAGCAAATTTTCTCCATGTTCTCCAGATCGCATTAGATCCGTTTTAAGTCGCTCAAATATACTTTCCTTTTCCCGTATCAACTCCTCCGTTGACACTACATCATTTGGGTACTCCAAATCTTGAAAAGATTCTGTAAAACTTTTGAGATCTTTGGACAAAGATTGAAGAGCAGTATAGAAGGCTTCCACTTCGATCCGCTGCGAAACCCATTTCACCTTGTCGTAACAAAGGTAGCCTCCCAGTTCTGCGAGGAGTTGGGAAGGTTCAACATAAGCCCCAAGATCGGAAACGTTGTTACAAACTGTAAGTCGGAATTTCAGATTTTCTGTCCGAAATAACTTTGTTGATACTTCGGATAAGGCCTTTTGAATAAACCCCACTGGTCGAAGAACGAACACGCGGTGAATCAGTCCTGGAAAGTAACTCTGCAAATAAATCACAAAATTTGAGATGGTTTATGGTGTAGACACTCTGTGCATACGTAACCGCGTGTGGTACAACATGGATGACGCCATATAATGCAAAGCAAAAAGTAATACCGATATTCGAATTAGTGTGGTCTTCACGGAGTTCCATTTGTCATTTCTTCGATCAATAATTAGAACAAACCCTGATTCTGCATCTTGCATCCTGTAACAAGAACAATGACAACTCGTTGAGATTTACATGACATCTTGAATTCTTGAATAATAGTCCTTCTCAACTCATGCAACTACTTACGATGGCACTGAAGTGAGGTATATCATAAGGCGCCTATAGTCTTCATCGCTGAGAAGCTGGAAGTTACCCCGATCTGGGAAGATCATGAGGTAATGATCCGACCTAGATTTCGCTCCGGTGAGTATCACATACTCCTGGTAAAGGAGATTCGCCACAGACTCCACGCTCACTTGTGCATACCCGTTCTCCGGGGATCCCGGGCAGCTACTTCCAGTTTCCATTGCTTCTACACAAGATCACAAAACAATCCGTCACTACAAATTGTAAAATCCCAACTGCCACGCACGACATAATAAATCAATTATAATACACTCTCTCAAATTGAGTTGGGGCACACCTGTACTGGGCGAGTGCGACCTTTTCACCTAGTCGACATTTATGAGAATTGGGTAAGACGTGAGAGGTGACAATTATCTTAAGAACCCTTGCGAAATCTTTGTTCCTACCGTACGCTATTCTTGTAGCCACTTGACATAATATACTCATGTGTACATCACGTTTGCGAGCAACGCAAAACGCAACTCATGTCATCCTCCTGGAACTTATTGAGCTAGAAGAGTGTGTTATTATTGGGTTTACTCCCATTTTTTTCGAGATATTATGCCAGCTTCCTATTTCGTTATCTATTTTCTATTTTTATATTATTAATAATAATACTTACAGTCCCAAATATGGGTCTTTGGGATTTGCTGTTGCTGACAGTCATGACTAACACAACCCATGACTTCCTATTTACAAAAAAACGATACAAGATTTATGGGATCCATTTATCAATCAGCTAACAGCTAACATAATATTTGTTTATGTTTTTTTGTAAATTATTAATGAGCTCTAGCTCTGTCTTGTTTTAGACCACGGACAGTACGGTAAACGGTACCGTACGCCGTGCCATATGTATGTGTGCCACTTTAAAAAACATGTCCATTTTAGTCTTGTGGATATAGGGAAAAAATGCAATCTCATGTGTATCCCTACTATTACTATTGTACGTACACAATGTAAACAAGATTGCCTGCGTGCAATCCCTATCACAAGTGATTCCCCTTCTTTTTTTATTTATTGAATCCATATATTCCATTCATCCAAATCATCCATTTATGTGTTTGTGTTGTTCGTGTGATGTGTTATGCATTTAATCTGGTAACTGGTAACACTAGCACACCATACCACAACGAACTGGGAATGGTGCTTTAATGCTAATGAGCTCTACTTGCCAATTTAGCAAAAATTGAGACACGCAAATTACACAGGTATATATATGCATCGGAGAGATACGCTTTTGGGATTTTGTTTGCACGTAGTATATATCGTGTTAGGGTTAGGATTTTATTATTCGGAGGTTCCCAGGAGTGGTACTACGTTCGCAGCGAATTCTTGGTATTACGGGGCTGTGTTCAGAGTATAAGCCTCATTTGCATGATACAATTTTGCATTCCCAGGTGCATAGTCTTCCACTAGTTTGTGGGCTTTATGAGTATATGAAAGGACAAACCCTCGCTTCACCATACATCATCATACGAACAACGATGAAGGATGATGAAAAGTGGGCAACAACTATAATCGTGAGTAAGGTATACGGCTCGCTCACATAATCCGTCCATCCGTTAAAAAAATAAACTTTACCACCACCGTATAATATGCACACCTGACCATCATCATATCACCATCACCAGTCCAACAACTGCATAAAAAATTGATGTATGCAACCCCTTTTCCTAAACTGTTCCGGTTTCATTTCAGGCTCACTTTCTTTCACCACAATTAACTACCTGTTCCTTAATTTATACTTTTAGAATAGGAGCAGGTGGGGTATGTATGCACGCTAACCCATTTCGATTTCATTTCCTTCCAAGTGTTCTGTCGCCTCGAGACACCCGCACAACCAATAATTGAGGTAGCTGCCAGTACTACCGTATCCCACATCACGGTTTGCTAGTGCCCGAATCATGTCTGCGCGATGCGGTGCGGTGGGTGGAAGACTATTATGTCGAATGAACTGTTAATAATTCATGTTCCGTCGTGTGCTACCCCATAAACGAACACCGATGACTCACTGATACATTCGAACACACAGGGTTTTGCACATTTCACACTATCTGGATGTATGTCAGTCATCGCCTTACAGTTTGCGATTTCGGCTCCAACATACTTCGGTTTCTGGGAATTCTGGAAAAACTAGATTGGCAACCTATTTGTAACTGATCAATAGTTACACGTTACACACTCATGATGGGACTTGGGACCAATTTAGCAAGTGTCCTACATTCAGAGTTTCAGAGTGTCGTCTCCGTAAACACAAAACACACTGCTATCATCAACTTTTCCTTGTGCAATTAGATTCTTAATTTCTTGTTTTTTGTTCTTAACGTCAACAGAGAGAGAGAGAGAATGCACTGCACACCACCACATTGTTTTGTACCACAATGGACGCACTAGTTTTGGTCAATTCTATGAAATTCATATACTTTCCATTTCCCAAATATTCCTCTCAGAACCAACCACACTGCAGCCATTGCACACACACACACATCACTTGGTAAAATATACTAAAATGTGGATTTTGTGGGAAACATTTTGTGTAATGGATATTCCACACTAGGAAAAATGTCGCACCCAAAATAGGTTTGCCATGTATAATAATGACTGTCACTCAGAAAACTTGATTACATCCCTGAGATAACGTTTGTGAAAAAGAGACGAGAAAAAAAACGTGCCTTCGTTTCGTTCCTATTTATTTCCACTGACAAAGCAAAAGGTGTCCATGTCTAAAAAATTCCCATTTTCAACAAGAATAAGACAAACCTCTTTTTAAGCAAGGACGCTCCACGCCTTTTTGCACATGTCATGCTGATACATTAGATAATTTAGCTGACACTTGAAAATAATGAAATGACTAGTGAGGGAGCGTTTTATCTGAGAATTTGATTTTTTTTACATTTAACAAAACGCATCTTTTACAAGCACGAAAAACCTCTGCGCATGCATACACTACACCTGAGTACAATTGCTCTGAATGTTCAAAGCGTAATGCGAAGTCAAAAAAAAATCAAAATGTATTCATAATAATTTCATCCATTCACAAAAGTTGGACACGCATATACAGTAAACAACAATTATTGTATACGAAGGGGTTTTTTATCATGTAAACCTTATATATTACTTATTATTCACTGCAATTTGTTCAGTGCAGTTGGCTACTAACTCGGACCGTCTCTTTGATCACATTTTGTAATTTGTGATAGTTGTGCATATATATTTATGACGAATTATGGAAGTTATTATATAGTTGCAACAGTCTTCGGCGGCCTGCATATACACCATACCCTATTAAATGTGTAAAAGATGTGCATAGTACATGTGCATACCTATTCATAATTCATCACATTTATCTTATTTCCGCATCCTCATTTTGAACAAATTGCGTTGTGCACAGACTGTTGGACTTTGTTGTGGTGGTGGCGTTGCCGAGTGTGAGCATGAGCATCATACAGTATCATCTTCACAGACAGTTGACGACGGTGGTGGCGATGGCGAGTAGGTAGGAAAAAAGGAAAATGTAGTGCACAACATAATATTATCTCATTTACCAGAAAATAGTCTAGGCTGATGCCACAACATCAACATCCGGCATCCTACGATTGAAAATGAACAAGTGAATGTTTCATTGTGAATATATGGGTCCCTGCCCTGCTCTCTAACTCTCTAGACTCGCCTCAACGTATAAACTATTTTAAGAGCAAATGTATGTATGTAGAGTTTTATCATCTCTTTGGTGTATGAATAGCATGCAAAGACCCGACCCGACTCGGCTGCACTCATATTCTTGTGTATTCCTAGCCACGCAGAAAGATAACTGTAATAACGGCAAATTCTATTTTTTCCCAATTTTTAAAATTGTGTATTATACATACGTATATCATAATCTAACATTTGTGTTAGTGATTTTTTTTTTACAAAAGTTTGTATTTCGTGTTAGTAGTAAACTGTGTTAAGAAGGAAGGCATAAAGGAGATGAATGGAATTTGAATTTATTCATGGGTCCGATTGACCGCATTGTTATCAATTAACTATCAATCAATTATTAATTATCGATTAACCCTTTACAACACTAACAAAATACACAGGAACAATCTGATATACATTAGTTCTACATGGGTATTATAATAACATGATTGATGCCGAAATCCACCCATTTCTCATTGTCATTTGCATTCCTGTTGTGAACAGATTTGCGCATAAAATTTGTCATAACAGTATGAAATTATGATGCAATTATAAAGTCTAGTGTGGAACAACGTACCCAATAAGGCTGGCAAACTTCTTCCGAGAGCTTTCTTTTGGTTGTAGTACGGGAGATTGTTTCCGTCTGCACCACACCGTCCACCAGAACCGTTCTCAAATTGTCCGGATGGGTGGTCTGAGCCGAATGAAAAGTGGAAAGGAAAATCTGGAGGTGTCCCAGTGGAGTATATAGGAGAGTTTGGAGTGCCGGTGAAAAACTCTCCACAACTCAGCCGATTTCCGGTTGCACTGGCACCATAGTGAAGTCCTATGCTGGCACTACTCCCTGCAGTGCTATTATAACTGGAATAGCCGATCCCACTACTTCGCTCACTCGCACTTTCACTATTATTCCCACAACCGGACCCAGAAGAGAAATGTTTTGTGCTGCTGGAAAAGTTTCCAGAAGGGGGTGCAGCAGCTATATTAAAATTCGTGGCGGTACTACTTGTCCCACTACTACTGCCGCTGCGACCCCCGCCATTAGTTTTCCGTCGAAAGACAACTTGGCCTGAGTTGCTGCTGTTGGCACCAGCTGAAAGGGATCTTGTCGGGAATTCCCCGGACACGGTGGCACACGAGGGGGTTGGAGAAGAAGGGCCTGCATATCCCGATCCGGTGGAGAAAGTACGACCCGGAGAGGAACTCTCGCCTTCCCCGTTGAGATTATTGTAGCCGTTGAAAAAGGTCCCGCTCCCGCGTCCACTTCCAGGACAACTGTCCCCAGAGGGGGATGGGGAGGTTGGGCCGACGAACACAGAGTTAAGGGTGGAGGACACGCTCAGCCGAGACTTGGGAATGTTGAGAATCCCCGTCAAGTTTTGTCTGCTGAGTAGGTTGGTAAAGGAGAACCATTTCTTGGGTTTAGTCGGTTTTGAGGAGCCATGACCGCCATTGGCAAGGTTGCTACTACTGCTCTTCAGTGAGACTGGCGACGGTGGGGGATGATCCACGGGGCTTGTCATAACACTTCTGCTACTCCCATTAGCAGCAGAGAATTTCACTGGAAAGGGCAAGTTGGCAAGGTTCGTTTGAGACCTGAATCTTCCCAAGAAGGTGTGACGGCTGTGCCTACTGCTAGAAGAACTATTACCACTACTACTACTACCACTACCACTATTACCACCTGTACAACCACCACCACTTCCTTCTCTACTACTGCTCGCGTTTACTGTAGCTAAATAGAGCCGCTCAACCCTGCTCCTACTCTTGTAATTATTTTCTGGCGTTGCTCCCCTTTGTTGTGAGTGGTGGTGCGTGGGGAGTTGGTGAAACTGAAACGATGCAGATCGCCCGTTGTTATTCGACGAGGAAGAGTTGGACGAGATTGAGCTTCTGGGTGAGAATTTGTTGGTTGCGGGATCAAGGAACAATTTGCTAGTCGAGTGAACATTGTTAGAGTAACTCTTTTCCCCGTTTCTCTCCGACGCTGATCCAATCCCACTATCTTCATTTTGCTGTTCTTGGTGATACTGCTTCCTATAAAATTGCTGTTGATGCTGGTAGAATGGTGATGGTGGTGGTGCGCTCGCTTTAGTGTTAGTAGTTGTACTAGCGGCACCCCCACTTCTTGAGGGCTTCGCTTGGTGTTGAGACTCTTGGAAGCGCTGGTCACGCTGCAGTTGCTCCTCATGGTCCTCTGCGTCGAAGCATGAATTCTCGGCCATTCACCGTACCGACACTTTCAGCCTTTTTGCAACGCCAAATGAACAGACCAGGTAGCTTCCTTGCATTAGTGAGCCCCGTAGTACTAATTACCCTGTGTAAAGTAAACAGAAAAAGGAGGATACGGATTGTTTAAGGATTTTGTGAATTGCTTGCTGAGGAGAGAGAACAAGAAAATGATGTAACTAAAATGCGTGCGTAATCATCATTCCGCTAATACCAAATGCGATAAAGATAATGGCAAAAATTACTTTTCCCATTTACTCCATTCTCTTCTCTGCACACAACAATGCTTGATGAATAAGCTTCACTAATGAAGCCGTGACATGAAATATTACCACCACTGCAAAGTGGTGTTTGTATACAATATAAACCTATGTATCAGGGAATCGTGAAGACATTTTAGCCATTATTTAACAACAACAGTGAAAATACGCAGCTTTGTAATCCTTCATTGCCCACAAGGTATGAAAGGCATGTCGAAAAAAAAGTTTGCAAAAATACTGTTTCAAAGATGCGATCCCCGATTGAAGAATGCTATACCACGTACCTCTCTGGTTTAGTATATATGGTATAATAAGTACATAGTATGGTTTTTTATTCTGAAATAAAAACTAAGGTTAAAAGTTGAGTACCTCCCGATCTCTGATATGTACACAATGTCTGCATTTTAAATCTTCAAAGGTCGAACGTGAGTAGTTCATGCATAATATGGGAGGAAGTATACGATACACATTCGAACCGAGTGAGATGGATGGATGGTATTATATACGATACAAACAATACAAACAACGTCTCAATGTTAACAAAAAAAAATCCCTTTGGCAGCCTGGTCTTATGGCTCACCTCACCTCGTGCACAGGTAGTTAGTTTGCTTTGTCAACAGAGACTGGCGGCGGCGGAGGAGGAAGGGTCATTTCTCAAGAGTAAATTGGATTGTCTTATCAATTTGTCCTCGTCGGAAACATATACCGCGATGATTTCTTAATAAAAAAATATTAATTCAAGATTGTACCATATTATACTTCCGCTACCTTCCAACATCCCTTCCATTCCATTAATTGACAATGCTACGGTTGCTGCGGCTAATAAGCATACGTACGATAAATATGTAATAATATAATAATCCCCTGTTTTTGTCGCTCTTCAAAACAAACGGTTTAATGAAAAAACAGTGGCTGATTAAAGGATATTCCGTATAAATTACCCCTTCAATTCAATAATATCTTATTTATTGATCATTGTTACCAATTTTGTTCTTCATTATCAATTAATCTTCCTTATCTAAACTGGTCATAAACCAGGGAAGAAAAATAGCGAGACATGCCCATCTTCTTCAATTGAGGAAGACTGACAGACCTTTCAAAAAGGAAATGCGTGACTGAAGCATGAATAGGAAGGCGGAGACACATTCTTTTATAAAAATATTCAGAAAAGAAATACATATTTTTTAAATGTGCTGATTCCTCACGTTTGTTTGTTTCTCAAGCAGTGTGGACGCGAGAGAAACCGTGTGAACTCGGCAAAGTTTTGGGAAAAAATGAATTGCAGTATACGGCATAACACAAGTGACCTAACAACTTACAACGAGCTTTGATGCAATGCATTAAGTCAGCCTTCATTTTATGACCAGAGCAAAGCAAAGCAATCGATACGTTAATACTTTATTGGTCATGGCCATTGTTTCTGATAAAATATAATAACAAAAGAAAATGTGTGGCCTTGTGGGTAGAGACGGACCATGTTTTTTTTCTGGGGGCATAGTACATTTTTCATTCCTATTTCCGTCCGAGGATATTAAACTGTCGTCAATTTCAATGCCTTTGCCGTACCTACCTGCCTAGTAGAAGTCATACCTAGTGTTAATTTATTAGAAAACGAATTCTAAAAGATGATGAGACCAAACAATGTCCTCAGTTCACACCCCCAGAGTGTGTGCCTCATTGGAGTAAACTAATTTCACATGCGCTGTTGAAAAGTTTGTGAAAATGGGAGCCTAAAGCTTTATTCCGTTTTTAATTATATTACAGGTCTGTAACCTTTGCTTTCGTTTCAGTAATTATTACTTCCCACCAATTATAACTGCCTTCAGTCAGAGGTAAATTATCCTTATTAACCTCGTTCAGACACTGCCATACTTTGGCATTTTGTACGTGAGAAAATGGGGGCTGTATAGTTTTGTGCTAAATATATCATTATACATACTCTGCAGCCCTGCCTCCTCGAATTCCAAGACTAGAACAATAGACGACCACCGGAGGTAATCTCTATTTGGCTGGTAATGCCTAAAGTGCAATGCCACGACGATAGATTACCATGAATTTGAGTTTACAGCAGCCACATCTCAGCATACATCCACTCCACTTAGCTAACTGCTCCTGATTACGAAAGGCTAACTTGGCACTTGGCTAATTTAGGAAAAAATCAATGGCAGGCCAAGTTTAACTAATTAATACTTTTGTCCTGTATGGAAATCCTTGAAGAGCTACATGAATTTTTTGTTAGCATGATGCTACTCTCAAATCAATATTTTTCAATTATACACAACCTCTTTGCAGTAACCGATATGGAACTAACGGAAACCTTTTTGGCAATAGAATTGTACTTACAGTGCCATCGCACTTTGCAAATAATAAAGGGAAAAGATACTTACATTCTACTCCAATATTAGAATTAAATTGGTTCCAGTGTGTATTTGATCCGGTTGAAAAAAGCCTGGCTGTCATTGTCGTGTCGCGTTCTCGTATAATTTGAGCATTCCAATTTGAAAAGATTATGGAAAATGCGCTTTGCCCACCAACCACAGTCTAACT
>JAANSN010003672.1:0-17609 GCA_036850665.1 Dicranocentrus wangi | reverse complement strand
TGCTTTAATTATCGGCTCTAACGTATATTAGCAAATAGTTTTAATAAAACTTAGGATGTTTTTGCCGAGGTTTGCCCTAATAATTTGCATAGTTCTACATTTCTGGCTAACTGACGGGAAAGATTCGGACAATAAAAAGGACACGAAAGATAAAGATGACATGATGTGTAAGTGAACACACAAAGGGTTTAATTAATTTTTCATTCGCAATCAAACTTATTTGGTGGTGGTTCGTCTTACAGTCATAAAGGAATATGACGAAAAGGCATATCAGGTAGCCTGTGACGCCATGACTGGAACTGATCCTACTCAATACAAATTGGACCTAACGGACGACGTGTCCATGGAAGATGCACTTAGAATGACCTTTTGGAACAAGGGAAAAACGCTCACAACGAATATGCTCGACTTTCCCGAAGATATCCAGTGGAAGAGGACATTGGTCAACCTGCTGTTTAGCATTTTTAAGGACGCATGTCCAGATTTATATGTTAGCCACGAGTATATCAATGTCATGCGTGAGTTTGCAATGATTTATATTAATTCAGTGGAACCTCGTGATACTGCCAATACTGACGTTTGGAATGCTATTACTACCTCACTGGAGGAATGCGATAAGAAAGATTTGCCCACGCATAATTTTACTTCCTCGGGACTTATGGTATAAAATATGCTTGTATTGACAGCCAATCTAAACTTCGTTTTAAATTGAAATTAATGAAACCAGGCATGTCTCATTATCATTACTAGATCACACAACTAATTACACCTGGAGATAGCGGGCCAGGCGAGATTGTAAAACCAACCGGCTCAGGACCTGGGGATGATTGACTCCACTGTAACATTAACGAATCTAGTAACCCAAAAGGAAACTGCGGACACGTCATTTGAGCTGGACATCATAATTGACAATTTATGGACAGTTTTCTCTCACGCTTGGGGTAGATGCTATTCCACAGCCCCGTCTAAAGAATTGTGGGGTCCACGCTTTAAACGATTGTTTTTCAGGGAATTCATGGCACCGTTGGAAGATCGGTGGTAAGTAATTTAAAACCTTCAGTAATAGCCTTCCATTATTCGTAATAGTCTTGGTAAGCAGAATGCAATGTACGATTAAGATTTTGCTCATTATTTAAAAGGAAAAATCCAGGAGCACTTATGCTTTACCTGGAAACAATTATGGGGGACATTGACGTGGGAAGGATGCAGTACAACATTCCATATTGCCTTGCAGCCACATATTACGCAAGTGATCTCGGGAATGTGCAACTCATTCGACCGATTCGACTGGCAGAACCGGAGGATGGTATAAGTGTTGGTCAAAACCATAAACTCTTTCAGGTTACTATTGGCTAGTTGGTTTTTAGTTAAAATAGATCAATTGATCAAAAGCCAGTGTTTGGTCTTATAGTTGATGTGGTGTGAACAACATTTACTTTTACTAATGTGTTTTATGCAAATAAATAAGACGTTTAAAAACTTGATATTTCTTGTCAGGGCTACTTTTTCATGAGCCATAGCTTCACATTTTTTTTATAAAGGCCAAAACCACAATAGGTGTACCAAAAGTGACGGAATATTGGGATTGTAATTGTAAGTACATACATATACATATTTATATCCCAACTCCCAACCCGATCTGACTGAATAACTCAATGCAAACTTGTAACCTGCAAATATGATTATGATTATGAATATGAAATATTATAATGAAATGCACAAGCACAATACATTGACGTTGGAACTATTTAACTGGAACCTGGACCTGGCTGGAAGCATGCTTTTGGATGCTGTTTCAAAAAGGAAGTCTCCACTCTGCAGTCAATATCGCCACGCCAGTATGGAACGTAATGTATGAAACCTCAAGATGAGCATAGAGCGGTGGTGCTAGGTGGCAACAAAACTTGTCCATAGGTCCACAAAAAACATTCCGAGGTGTATGGTGTATCCACCTTATCCACTTTGAAGTGGTTGACGTATGGGCGTAAGCTTATCGATTATATATATTATTATCAAGCTTATCAACAAATACTCTGGAAATAAATACAAGTTTCGCTAACAAAATAGCCGTAGCTTCAAGGTGGATAGATTCCGATACACAACATAATAATAATAATATATGCACCAGCACTCTAGTCATTTAGCACTTTTGGCATGTGCTGAATTAAATACCGAAACCGAAGAACCCGGAATAAATAAGCTTAGCAGGAATCTGGAAACAGACCACTCAGCCGACTTTTGGAGGCATCGGGAAATGCAGTAATTTTTCTAAGGTATTAAAATTAAAATTAAATCATCGATCTTCTATATGCTCTAATTTATTTTTTACAAAACTACAACATTCTTTTTGAGTTGACATTTATTTGTAATTTTGTGCATAATGTTAATAATGTTGATGAATGATGTTTGCTGTCGATGTCACTGTTTTTTGATGATGATTTTGATGACTGAAGCCACCACCAGCACCTGATAAGTGTAAAGACTCATTACTACTGCATTGTCACGGCCAAGCGTCACCTGAACTGACGTCACAACAACAAAAATACGACATTTTTGTCGTTCAGTTAAAAATTAGTCCCGGCGTCAGCTGTCAATTATTGTGTAACTCAAAAGGGGCGTTCAGCTGACGGAACGGAACGGAACTCAAGGTGAGATATATTTTTAATTTTTAGTCATTAGTCCGACAGTTTGGCTGCTTGAAGCAGGAGGTGAGTTGCGTCAATTTATCCGTGAAAATTTATTATTTTTAATAATAAACTAGTGAAAGTGGTGGAGTCGATGTGTCAGAGTTTTATGTTTAGTAAAGGGAGCAGTTAAAGAAGTGCGGCCCCTGCAAATTTAGGGTTTTGATAATTGATATCACTTCATGCCAAAGACGATTCATTTATAATTATATTGTATTTCCCCGTTAAAACACAGTTTAAAATGAAGTCGGGAAAGGTGGACCTGGAAGGGACTGTACTTAATGAGGCAAAGACGCTTGCCATTCAAAATGGTCTTCTGGTACTAACATATCCATTGGATTATGCAAGAACGCTTATACAGGTACATACTTACATTCTTCCGTTTTATAGCGTAAACAAGCTTGTCGTATTATTCCTTTCTAACGCAATTCATTCTTGATACATAGTTGGGTTATGAACCATTTGCCCCTGTGGAAAGGAAAATGGTCATCTTCAGATCACCGTATTTGGCTCTACCCAACGCATTTGAGTACTGTAAGTAAAATTATCATCCTTCATAGATGGATCTGACAAATCTGATAGCGTTTTCGGCTAATTATGACGATATTGTATTATATCATTTAGTGAGGTACATCAAGAATGTAGACGGATTCCTGGGCTGTTACAGAGGTCTAGGAGCCCGTATATGCCAAAATATTGTTGCCCAAACAGTATATAAAAGAGTGGCACTTAGGAATCCATGGGAAAGTGAAATTGCGGCTGATCAGCAACAACTACCACGCCAATATCAATTGAGTTCCACAAGGTCTGGTGCTTGGGTTCGAGGGGTCATAGGTGACTTGAATGATGACTTCTGGCGTGCTGTTAAAAAAGCTGGATGGGAAGTGGTTTGTGTAACGGCAAGTACTGCTGCTTCCCATCCTTTCTATATTGTGGCTGTTAGGATGATGGGCCAATTTGTTGGGCGTGAAACAACTTACCGGACTGTTTTACAGTCAATTGGGCATATTTATGAAACGGAAGGAATATCAGGTTAAGATAAAATAATTTATTTTTGATATTTAGTTTTGCCAGGAAAACGAATACACTTTTGTTGCATGTGCTAAGTCAAAATAATCTAACTTATATTTTTGGTCATTCGTAGGATTTTTTTCGGGCTTAATACCTAGACTAATTGGTGACGTAGTTTATATTGGAATATCAGCATCCCTTGTGTATTTGGTATCGTCATATATTGGGAAGCAAAGTGGATTTGAAGGTCCAGCCGCAATGGTTTCTAACGTTAGTAAAATGCATTATCCCAGTCCTTCTTTCTGTGGTGGACCGTCGCAGTAATATTGAGTCCTAAATATCACGTTTCTGATTTTTAGTTGGTGGCCAGTTCCGTCGCCTACCAGTTTCACGTTGTTTCAAGTGTCATGGCTGTGAACAACTGTGGTCTAGCAATTGGATATTATCCATTTACAGTCAAATATGATGGATGGTATGAATGTTGGAGGGATTTAAAGGATAAGAGGCAGCTTAAACGTGGGTCCGCAATTATTGGAAGATATTACATGGGCCAAGTAATCATGATCAATGGGTCGAAACGTCCCAGCGGATTTTACTTTGGACCACTACATCCTCCTGGTCTTGGATCAAGAGAATATCTGCTGGATAATGCTTTTTAAAGCAAAGACTGATTGATAAAATAAATCTTACTCAATATGTGCAAAATAACAAAAAGTGGGATTGGGTTGCTGATTTTTGCAAACCATAAATAGACAGATAAAAAGCGAACAGCTGCAATAACGAATCCAAATGTCAATGTCATTCAGTCTCAAACTTGTGTGGTATGTATAGTCTTCGTTAAATTCAAATTTTGCAGTTATTTTATTAGAAACGTAATAGTGTATAACAATAATAATAAGGTTGTTGATCATTACTTTTTGAGATTATATTCACATATTTGTTATTGTTATCGTTGGATGAAATGATTTGAAGAGTCTAAACATTTACAAACACAACCATTACAGAGACGTAATTTGCAAGTCAAAAGAGTAGACCATTAATTTAATGAAACTAGTATTTATTCTTACTACTTTAAAATGGTTTTCTGTAAGCTGTTAATAATAATTCAAAATTGAAAGCTATTTGTCTGTTTGCATCCAATTAGCAATTTACCTTGCGTAGTTTATATACATTAGGGCACAAACAAACAAGCGATCATTGTACTTTACACAATAATTTGTAAAAGCCATTTGATCACAATTTCTCGCTTGCTATTTGTAGTAGCTTTATGAGTTGTAGCTTTAGTTTGTAAAAACTAAGGATAGAAGCATTTACTATTCCCAGGGAACTCTTTTATAGTCATTTGCCATGTGCTAGTTGTTAGTGCTGTACATAACTACCTTTATATTGTTAAACAGTGATAAGTCTGGTCTATAAGCTCCTGTAGCTTATGTATATGAGGAAATTAAGCACAATCCGGTTTTAAAAGGCTATAGATTAGAATTCGATTATCATTTCGACGCAATCAAGTTCCCTCCCGTGCACAGCGTATGGTTTAGGTTGATAATATCTAGTATTGTTCAAATATTATTGTGACTTATTGTAAAAGGTATTAAAGGTAATATGGCATATTTGGCCCACTGTCCTTATTGAGCAATCTTTACAATTAAAAATTCACGAAGCACTACATATTTATCAACAATAGAAAATAATTATTATTTATAAAGCAATAGTAGTACCTCGCATAACTAGATATCTACGCCTAATGCTCTAACATGACCATTTCGATTGTACTGACCCCGCTGATGCTTCTAACTAACTTAAATGTTACGTTGAAGTTACCAAGGTTTGAACATGTAGCACTTTTTAGCAGATCTTTTGCAAATTATTCGTGGTGACCATCAGCATCGAGACAGAAGGAGTATTTTAGGTGGTTACTGGTGGGTGTGTATGTAATGTTAATGGTATGCATTAAGGAGCAAATTCAGCAGCCTACTTCCCCTCCATGAGATATGGTATATTGAAATAAAAGGAAATGACTGGATTAATACCATTAACATTATGATTCATGACAAGGCATATTTAATAATAATTACGCACTGTTAAGCTCAACCCTAGCTATTTCTTAATTGTATTATAGGCAGCCTATAGACTTCAAGAGCTTTTGAGTTCGGTATCGTTGGATGATGTAAAGCACTACTATAAATTTGCGGCCGATTACGGGTTAATCGACAGTGCTATTCATCCGTTCGATTATGCAGACACGCTTATCAGGGTAGGCAATTTAATTTAGCTGATATACAAACTTCGTGTTTATATATATTTTTCATTAAACGAAAAATTCGTATTATTCAAATTGTATCGCGAATGTTTTATCGAATAGCTTGGGTACGAGCCTTTTCCACCTCGGGAACAAGGACATTTTCTGACTCAAACCAAATCGCTGGTTTTACCTGGTATTACTAGCTACGGTAAGTTGGAGATAAAATGATAATCTGATTGTACATTAACTTGTTTTACGCATATCCGTTCATACTTTGATTCATTTTTAAATGCTTCGTCTTTTCTTTTCATAGTTTACTACTTGTACATGACGGATGGACTTTTGGGTTGCTACCGCGGTGTTGTACCTTATGTTACAGGAGCACTGATTTACCGTCATTTGAGTCACTACGTAGAAGATCAGTGTCCCTTCCCCAAAGCTTATCCTGACGACGAACCTCGTCTGTGTATTCAGTTTACTGATAAAAATGTTGGTCATTTTGTTCGAATTACGGGATGGAAGTTGTTGGCAAACATCATTGCTCTTCATGCAAGCTACCCTTTTCACGTTTTAGCTGTAAGAACGATGGCTAGATTTGTTACCAAAGAGGGATATAGGTAAGGTAAGGAATAGGATAATAAGTTAATTGTAATGATACTAATGAATGAATTAATTATATTAAGACATCATATTTTAAACTCCGTGAATTTATGAAACTAAATGAAAAGCCCCTCGCTTAATGAATCGTGGCTGGAGGAACTAGGGAAGATAAAGGCATTCGAAGAATTATTTGCTGGCTTCGGATCAAGAATAATTAGAGAAATCGCTTTTACCTTCATAGCAGGAGTAGCGTTTCTGGCGTTAAATAAGTTAGTTCAGTTTGCGGCTGTGGATGCTGCGCAAGCCGATAACATTGAAAATTCACTGGAGTATTTGGGAAACGTAAATATCGGAAATAAAATTGTTTTTTCGTGGAAATAAATAAAAACTGGAATCTTGAATTTTGCCATTTCTATCCAACCTACAGAGTATTGCTACAATTTACACAAACCCATTCAGGAACGCGTCTGAAATCATGATAATTAACAAGACAGACATTCCGTTAGGAAATCCACCTTTTAATGAACACTATACTAGTTGCATCGACTGCGTAACGACATTGAGGACGGATAAACGATGGAAAACTTCTGCAGGATGGCTTGGACGTGGTTACTTTGGCCCGGTAGAGGTGATCAATGGCAGACTAGTACCTACAAACACCTTCTTCGGCCCAGCCTACGTTCCTAACAACTTGAATGACATCCCATTCTTCCTCAAGTACTTTTACGAGCCTGTGTTACGGAACGACCCAGATACTGCAGGTCATCGAAGGGCGCTAGCTGGAATTAGAGCATTATTTTGTGACAGTGCTACAAATATACCTATGACCATGTATGGAGGAGGTGCAGGTTTACCATTCAGAATGGGATTGTGATTTTAAAATTAAAAAAATAATTAATGTTCGGAAGCAGTTTGTGTGTAGATCCCTTATAAATTCACGGAAAACTTATTTATTGTATAGCACCATGCGAAGAACAATTGCTGTATTATAATAATGATATTATACATACAAGTACAAGTACACCAGGTTTCGCAATCATAAATCATACATAACATTCATAACAGTTAAACATAGGTAATCGTTTTACACTTATGCATCCAAGAACTAGCTACTACCATACGTTGAACATTTTGTTAGCCAGTACCAGTCGCAAGTTTTTATACTATCATTCCACAATAACGGCCATGAACAACACTGCACATAATGAACACCCCAACTGCAGTAATAGTAGCACGTGCAATCAAACGGGTCGGCTTTGATTATTGCCTGATTATTGCCATCTTCATCTCCTCTTTCATATGGAGGACAGTCGTAGTATGGAACGTTTTTCCGTCCTAGCTCAGCTTTGGATGAGTTAACAGCGCGATGTGGAACTGAGGGGACGATGCTATTCTGGAGTTGTGCTTGGCTTGCCGGCCGTGGACTGGGAGATGAAAGCGATGCTATAGCGGTCTTGCTGCTGCCAGCCTCTTCATCAAACTGCTCCTGGAATTTTTTGAACATCTTCTTGGGGACCTTTAGGACTTTGGTGGCTTGCTTGGACGTCTTGAAGAGACTGGGTTCCTTGGGACTTGGACTGGGCGAGTTCTGTCGTGAGAGTAATCCACGATGCTGGAGTGGGAAGCTTCCAGAGAAAGTCGGCGGGATTGTACATAAGGACACGATCACCAACAGTTCCGTCCAGGTAGAAATTGCAACCATTTTGATTGATTACAGCTTGGAAGATTTAGCAAAGGGGCTGGTGAATAAATCTGCAAAAATAAAAATTAAATTGCATTTAGGATTTTATTCCCCAAAATTCCCAAAAATTACTCGTTGCGGGTCTTGGCTTGCTGGAGAAAAACTTAGTTTATGATTAAATTACCTTTTCGTAAAAGAAAACAAAGTTTCTGGTGGCAGGTTAAAAGGAAGGCACCTTCTTGCTGGTGTTCTGACTCTGACGTTAATGTTCTGACACGATTGAACGCTAAATCGGAAGTGACGTCTGAATTAACCCTTTGGCCTTTATATATATCCGTGTTCTATGTGATGCTTTCCTCCGGTTTCCCTCGAAGGAAGTATATCGGAGTCGGCCAGCAGGTTCAAGTTCATATATATATTTGTCATTTGAAGTCTCCGATCTTTGTTGGGGTTTCAGGATTGTAAACAAAATTGGGTTTTCATTATCTTCTAATAAATGTCCAAGCCCAACAAGGAAACCTTAATACGGAGGTCTTTATACTCGCACCTACTTTAGATGATCTGATTTCTGGTACGTCTGTATAACTAAAGATAGAGTCATATACATGCATTCATAAAAGGTAAAACCCTTTGTGGACGGACGGATGCCTAGGAAAAGTCAGAAATTCTTTTTTGTAAGAAAAACGAGATTTGAGGAAGGCCCGACTCGTGTCAGGCCCAGCGGGGGGTTGAATCCCAAATTCCAAAAGGATCTCATAAGCACCTTTTACGAAGGAAACTGTACTCTACTAAAGTTACAAAGTCAATGCCAACGTGCATTTTAACAACTTTTCAATATCACTACTAACATGAGTAACTTTTCGACAATTTCCATCGCAGTAGTGCCCATGTGGCAATGGCAAGTGATGTAATCCCGTTACCAATATTATGCACAGTCCATTGTTGTAGGCCGTATTTCCCTATTGTTATTGTTTTTCTTAAAGGTTTTCAAGTTCAGTTTTAACTATATACCCTTTTGGAATCGGATTTGGACAGAGGCAGGGGGATATCACAGGGCCTGTATGATTCATAAAATGTAGGTAAGTTGAACGTTGGTTCGGCATGCAGCGACCGTACGTCTGGGCTTAATGTAACGGGATGAGTAGGAAAAATTAGAATTATTATTTGTTCTAATCATTTTTGGAATTTATGATGCCGAAAAGATTTGGTTTGCTGGGCACATGCTCTTTGGGGAATTGTTGTTTCACACTTCGGCATTGTGTAATTTTCATGCATATGAATACAGAACAACAAGAATGTAAATATGTATTTGCGGAACAATTTCATATACAAATATTAATATTCCTTTTATATTCTCACAATCTGCATGTTTCACACAATCTATTTGACTTGAAAGACAATTTGTTAGTTTCACAGCTCTTGAGATCCTGTATCTCATCATATAACTCATTCATCATTGTGTACTTTTCACGCTTGCTCTTCCTGTGAATTTTATTGCATGTAGTAAGCTCTAATATTATCGTTTTGCTAACAGTTTCATGTAACGTTCGGCAGTACTGTATTTAGCCATATAGTAAATCATTTTGAGACAAAAGATGCGTGAAATTCCACAAATCGATACAGTTGGTCTGTTTGTAACCCCAATTAGGGCAAGTTTTCATAGATATAGATTGTTATCAAATAGATTGAGAATTGAAAATTTTGCATTTGGGGAAAACGTGCTAGACGGGAAACTAGGCCGCACTCTGCAGCATTCTAGCCATGTCATCATACCATGTCGTAGCCATCAACAGCAGTTACATATTACGGAAAAACTTTACATATCTTTAGGCATCTGTCGCTTACGATAATTATATTATTATGAAAACGGGGACTGCAATGACGGCGCTTGGCGCTTCGCTTATCGGCTAGACGCATTAATAAATCCTCTTGTCGAATTAATGGAATTACGCTACCCATCTCATTTCCATGATATCCCTTATGTGCCGCGCTGGTGAACCTCATCAGAGAATTAATGATATTAAGGGTTAGGGGTTGCTAATGAAAATATATGTTTCACAAGATAACTTGTATAGTGAGGATGGAGGATGCACTCATTCGTAATGGACCTTGCAGATTACGGGCTACTGTCAATGTCATCAATCAATCGCTACATATTGCAGCCAAAAGACAGTGGGCAGACAAGCGTAATGGAAATGGAACTGATATGATTTCACAGCTCCTTAAAATGTGCTTCCAATCTTATGTCTCGTCTGAACTTGTGGTTTACTCAAAACCGCAATGATGCACGGTATAAATTAATATTTGTTTCGTGTTATAGAATAAAGGGTCCCTCTCCTGTCTCTTGAATAAACGTCACCAAACCAAATAGAGTGAAAGAGTAACCCAAGGGTCGCTCCAAAAGCAAAAGCCTAGCCTAACATGTGTGGTACTGATAGGGGACTACCAACGAGACAGACACCAGGATCAGACGATCGTGTATGGGAAAGGCAACCCTATCCCTGTCCAGTCCAGTCGTCCTTATGTATACACCAGTTAGGGTCTGCAACATGTCGTCTCGACTTTACACTTTACAATGCGTGTTCGGCTTGATTAAAAATTTTCCCGTGTCAATTATTCTAATGCGTGTATGATATGAGTAAATCCCTACTCCCGCTAAAGACGCGTTTGTATCATGGATGGACGATGAATATGTCAACGTCAACCATCAAGGTGACCTGACTTCACTTTGCATAAAACGTTATAGAATGGAACCTGGATTATGATCTTATTTTCAAATATTTATTAAATTCTTTTTCAGCCCATTCTTCAATTTCAGATTATCTAATTCTATTTCTACGTCTGATTAAATACGGTACATTTTGTTCTCGTACAATGATATAGAAAATGAAATACAGGAGAACATAGAACATATAAATGTTGAAGTCAATTCTTCATCTATCACTGAAAGTTTTCTGCTTGGATATAATCATTAAAGATATAAGTAAATGACGCATCGCGTATACATTTCTAAAAATGACACAAGAGCAATATCCCTTACGTTTAATAAATATTCATAGTGCAAACTTAGTCAGAATCCGAATCCGACCCCCCTTCGAGATTAGAAATTCTTACATCCGGATCACTCTCGTCGTCATCGTCGTCACTGCTGCTGCTTCCTGCTGGAAGATATCGATTGCCGATTCTTATCATCTTTTTATCTCTACTCTTTTTTGCTGCTGTTAGTGATGATGGGTTGTTTTCAACAACTTTTCCATACTTTTGTAAAAGATCGTTTACGGGATCCTTCGATTTAGAGTCTGACACCTTTTTGGTAGTCAATACGCTGGTCTGTTCGACCCTTGAACTTTTTTGTAGCAAAGTGTCTACACCACTGATCCGGTGTTTCTCTGACGGAAGAGGTGTTGATTTCTTTCCGGCTCGTTTGGGCACTTGGACCTTTGGACTTTCAAGAGTGGGTGAGTGGACGGGTGAATTTTTAATACTTTTAGAAGAGAAGGACGCAGGAACCGATGGTCGACTTCGTTTTTCTTTGGGGTTGTCAACGAGTTGATTCGTTGATGCTCTTCTCTTTTTCGTGTGAGACTGCTTACCGGTACCCATTTTTTTCGACTTTTTGATACTACTGACACTCTCTTCTTCAATATTTTGATAACTAGCTGACTCAATATCTCCAGAAATAGGAGCCTCATTATCCTCTGCGTCCTCTGCATCTGGCAGCATTTCACCGTCAGTAGTGGTTACACGGGGGTTTTCAGTTTCCCCAAAGTTATGCGACTCATCCAAAGATTCATTTTCGTCGACATTTTCATGACTCTCCTTCTCTTTATCAAGTATCTCATCACCAACATCATCAACGTCACCTTTACGCCCAAGCGACAACTCTCGAACTACAGCTTTTTCAATACCCGTACCTTGATTCTTACCATCTTTTCTATTACCAGGAGGAATTGGAAACTTGCCCGACGGGGATGGAGATGCTTCCAGTCGACTTATGTCTTTTAGACAAACAACCGGCGACATATGGTAAGCAGTTTTTGGTAATGTAGTACTAGGTACTTTTTGTCGATCTTGGTTCGATTCAATCTCGGTTTGGTTTAGAGCGCTGACCTGGATATTAGAATTCGATTGTAGTTTGTTCCGAGAACTGCCTGCATCTGAGGTCTCTCCTTCTGATGTACCCGTATCAGAAGCATTCTGATTCAGCTGGCGCTCTGGAGGATCATCATTCGTTTCCTCTATTTCCATTCCAGGCAGCTTGGTCACATTTGCGGAAGTTAGAACACTCGTTGAAGTTGAAGGGGGCCTGGTGTGAGCTGTTGTTGTATCTAATTCCACTTCATCCACGTTATCATTAGCACTGCTTCCTGCACCAGTAGTCCCAGGTCGCGAAGGTAAGTTATAGCTCTCTATTAGCTGCAGTTTTTCTTGCATTGACGCTTCTTGAAACTTTAGTTCTATAACCACAAAAATATTAAAATATTATGCCTTCTCCAAACGTTTTGTCCCACTACTAACTAATATTACCCCCTGATTTAAGTATTGAATTGACATGATCAAATTACTTACTAGCATACGCCACCCTTTTCAGATCTAACCACGGATCAGCAAGTATTTCTCCAAAGTCTCTATTTCCAGACAGTTTGGACAAGTAATTCAATTGTGTTTGCAAAAGCTTCGCTTCCATCCGCAAAAAGTCAGCGACACAATAAGTGCAAAGAATAATAGTCTTGACCATCTCTCCCAAACCTGTTGTATTTTCCTGATCCTCCGTCAATTCAATTCCAAGCACACGACGGATGAAATAATTAGTGGCCATACTCTCTAGTAATAAAATTTCTGGCGTTTTAACGGTTTCTGGAGAGATCTGCCATGAGGTTTCGCAGTACGCACAAACTGCGTTTACAGGACCAGAGTGTGCGATGGCCATCGTCCCGACGCCATCCTGCCGACGAAATATGGACAACTTAACAACGCAAACATTTACCGTCATATTAGTCCAAAACTCATACATCAATCAAACCTCCACACAAAAATCTTGTAACAAAGGTCAAGAATGTTTCTTTTACCATTTTAACAAAAAGTTGGATCTCAAGTAGCTTCTTCAAAATCAGTCAGTCATTACCACATCCCAATGGTATCAATTATCCAAAAGTTGTGTCGCGGATGTCGGGTGGGACTCTGCTCGTTCAGGTTGTTTTTCCTACGGTGCTATAAATATAAAAAAATCTCCGTTATCATTATCACCAACCAAACCACCTATGACCTGAAACATTTTTATAAATCCTGCAAGCTCTCAAGCAAGGAAGCCAACCTTTAACAATTAGTTTTAGTAGACCCTAGGTAGGTTGACAGTCCTTCCAACCTGATGCCCGCCCACGGGATAAGTAAGCACTTTTAAATTGTAGAATATGTTCGAAACACACAAATGCCAAAAATTAGCCTGTTTTTAATCTTTTTAAAACAAGACAGGGCCAAGAAGTTAGCGTTAGCACTGCACGTGGCTGTTATCACCAACCAAACCACCTATGACCTGAAACATTTTTATAAATCCTGCAAGCTCTCAAGCAAGGAAGCCAACCTTTAACAATTAGTTTTAGTAGACCCTAGGTAGCTTGACAGTCCTTCCAACCTGATGCCCGCCCACGGGATAAATAAGCACTTTTAAATTGTAGAATATGTTCGAAACACACAACTGCAAAAAATTAGCCTGTTTGTAATCTTTTTAAAACAAGACAGGCAGGGCCAAGAAGTTAGCGTTAGCACTGCACGTGGCTGTCTGTGTGTGCAATAAAAGATCAAGATCAGAAGATCACTCGCTCACACACAATCACAACATTCACATTCACAACCACAACACAATGTAAAAATGCAAAGGCTGAATGAACATGAGCACATCTCGCTCTCGCTCGCTCGTTCCTTTTGTGTACATCACATCCACTTCACTTCACACACACTTCACACGAGATCCTTCCTTCCAGTCCTATAGCGCACTTTTCTCTGGATGTGCAGGTATTTATGGTTCTCCTGAATGAAATGCATGAAGTGACGACGACGAGAAACAAAAACGTTATTGTTGTGACCTGTTGTGGACTGGACGGACTCACTGACATGACGCCAGTGTTTATATATGAAATTATATTATGGAACACTTTTCCCGATATTCCGAAATTCTTCAAATAATTAATGTATGTGATTGATGTGTTATGAAAGTTTGGTGGTATTAGGGCTAATAAATAAATTAGCGTTACGTTTTTGTTACACGTTTTATGGTTGAATATTATATTGTTGTTTTTGTTTTTATTGCTGTGTTGTTCTTAAACTTGTTGTTGTCGAGTTGTTTTTTAAATTATGTCATTTTGTTAGCCATTGGGAAATATTGGTGATCAAGGCGTTGGCGAATTGACGACCGATCGATCATCTTGTCGGATTCGGTGTGAGCGGGTGGCTCCCCCCAAACCGAAGGTGGCGTCCAGATTTCAGTTTCTCTCCGGCAGATTGATTTTACCTTCTTCCTGTAAAAGTCGTCACTCTCGTGGGGCTTCATGAGGAACAAGTGCTCCGCGACCTTCATGTAAGACTCGATGGACCTCACGGCCTGCCGGATGTCAGTAAGCGAGCTTTTGTATGGACTTTTGGCAGACCGGGCGTCAAACCTGTAAGTGAAAAGAAGTACGTGCGCATGACGTAATATGTTATTGGCTTTTATAAAATGACTAAAAATTGAGTAAGGGTAGAAGGGGCAAAAGGTTGTGCTTACGGGTACACTCTTATCCATTGACCTTGCTGTTTGGGCGGATTAAACCAATCCTTTTTCACAGTTATCAGTGCCGGACACTCCTTAAACTTGCCAGTCTTGGAATCAACTGGGTAATCCACTCCAGCGTCAAAGTAATACTTCAATTTTTGGAATGTTTCAGGATCCGCATATTGGATTTCTAAGGACTTCTTGTTATTAGCGCCCACAGTCTTTGGCCTTTCCTCCAGTTGGGTTTCCCAACTTCTATCAATTTTTTCCAAACTTGAGGAACGCTGCGGAGAAGTGCTTGGTGGAGATTCAGGTCTGAATTTGCCGTTTTTATCAGTTGGTGACGCTGGTTTCTTAAGTTTCTTGATTGCAAGTGAAATGATTTGGTCTTTAAACTGCTTCGACAGTTTTGTATTTGAACTCGTTTGGTTTCGGAGGTACTGCACCACCAAGTTTTGGGAGTATATGTTTTTAGCATCCGAGAGACGTGCGGCAGCGCTGTATGCATAGTCTGGTTTGCATTTCACTTTCTCTGCGAAATAATATTAATTAAAAGGTAATCATAAATGGTAAGTCGGTCCAGTAGTTTAAAAAAATAGTAGTAGTAGTACTACAAGTTTTGAGGTCAAACCTTTTCGTTTTTCTAAAGCATCAGCGGTTGCTATTCTATGCAACAACATGTCAACATACTGCCGAGTAGCGTCAATGGCGTACAGTTTTTCACTTTTAATAACTTCCTCTCCAGTCATTATTCCGATCTCATTGACCTTCTTGGTTTCAGAATAACTGGCTTTATCCGGAAACCCGAGCAGATCGAATAGGTCATGAAGCATCGGCTCCTTTACCAAGTTATCTGTTTCACAGTCACCTCCAAGTCCGGGACTATAATTACACTCCAATAACCACGGCTTCAGGTCTTCATCAACTAGGACATCAAATCCGAATAGGTCAAAGCAATTTCTATTTGATGCAGAGTAGCCAAGCCGGAGTGAGTCGCCAATGACCGTTAAGACAACCATTGCCATTATTTTCTGCCACATTAGCCAGTCTGATATGTTGCGTTCTTTGAAGTACTGCCTTAGTTTACGCAAGGACCATTTGCACCCCGGACCGATAAGTTCCTTATCAACTTCATATCCAGGACTAAGCTTGTTTAATGACGCATTGGTCAAATGGGAGTACATCGCAGTCAGGTCTGCTGTTCTGTATTTTTCCGTGGCAAATCTGCACAAGCCTTCTTGATAAATGTATATCACGAGAGGATCTATTGCGGAGACGCATACATAAATCCGTATGTCCCATTTGTATCCAGCAATTAAGAGGGGTCTAGAAATATACTCTTGCACAACGGATTTCTTGTCAGTGGCGATTGTGCTCACGTCCGTGGTTAGGAAGATGCCTTTCCCTTGACTTTGTCCAACGGGCTTTGATATCCAGACTGGAACGAAACGGCGAAATTCTGAATCCAGCTGAGTAGTAGACGAAGCCGGTGAATTACTAGCAGATTTCTTTGTTGCTTTGGGGCGTTTTTTAAGCAAAGCAGCAACATCGATGTCTTCCGTTAGGTTTGGATTAACGAGCATGTTATTGTAATTGTACAAAGTGAAACTTTCAGATCTCGTGTTTTGTTCCATGCAAAGGCTAAGGTAATCCTCTGGAATTATGAAGGATGCAGGGTAGAAATCAAACACCTCCCCGTGAATTGACTTCATTTTTCGTATATATCTATAAAATTAAAGTGGTAAAAGAAACCTCATTAGTGATAGTACTGATAGTGTGATTAGCGTATGTGTATGATAGTGTTATAGCTAATTTTCCCAAATATCTAGGACTTACGTAGTTAAATACACCTTGTTACAGAACTGAAATCCCTTAGGATTATGGTTAGTAAACTGCCAGTGACGCAAATATTTATAGGGACTAAACTGGTAGATACTATAACTCCACCAAAGATTCCACCCGGTGGCTCCTTTCATAGCTTTTTCATACGTAGTTCCACACTGTCGCTCATGGAATTCTCTCCACCCTCGTTCTGTGCAAACTTTCTGGAGAATGGTATTAGTTGTGCCGACCCCATCATTAATTCGATAAACGAAACGATAGTTTGCTTTCACGGCATTGAGTAGGGTGACATCATCAAGAGCCTTTTCTCGTTCTGCACGTTTCCTCAAGTCCATGATAGACTCGCGGTACCGCGATGAAGCGAACAATTTATTTTTGAAGGTCGTGTAGAAGTTGATCTGCTTTGACTTGGAAACTTTACTCGGGATAGGAGGGGTTTTAGAACTTGTTGGTGTAGTGTTACCGTCGCAGTCGTCTCCACTTTCTCCATACCATTCAATATCTGTACTGTTTTCAGGCATTTTCGGATTTCCGATTTTTATGCATCAGATTTTTAAGTTTAGTAAAAAACAAAATAAAAACTTTTCTTCAAAGTTGTTGGGCTGTTACATTTACATAAGATGACAAATAGCTTGAGAATGCTGGTGTTTTTAAAGGAACGTCTCTGAGAAAGATCTGGGGAAACAGACCAACCATATATAAATGACAGCTGCAATGACTAGTCTAACTGCTTGGGCTTGATTGGGGAAACGTCCTGCAAGATACAAGAGAAAAAAACAAAATACACACTCTATATACTTT
>JAANSN010003671.1:0-17622 GCA_036850665.1 Dicranocentrus wangi | reverse complement strand
ATCAGAAAGTAAAGAAGTTGAGACAAAGGGCTCGGAAAAGAGCACTTCTGCTGCGGAAAGAGCAGTAGATGTCATTAACGAGGATTGGGGCACTTGGTTGGCAGGCAATTATGGAAATCTTGCTATTTCCGGGGTGGCAGTTTTGTTAATTTTGGCTGGGCTTGGTTACGGCGTTTACTATTTCTACTATGTGCAATACGTGGGTACAACTTACGTAGCGGACCAGTCCCAATATGGCCAACCTCACGCATACAACTACGGACAGTATCCTGCAGGCTATAACGCATATAGTGGAAGGTAATTATTAGCTTTTAGCAAATATACAGTGAAATGATAGCGAAGGTCGTGGGTGACGGAAATATTAAAATTGTGCTTAAAATTTCGATACAATATGTATGCACGCGTGTGTGTGTTTTTTTTTACTTTTCAGGAGTTTGATCTGTTGAAGAATTAACCTTCTAATTGAGTTTTCAATTTTGTTTGATTTCAGGTCCCTCGAAAGCCAATGGAACTTCACGAAGGTGTTGGAGTACATTGAAATTGCACAGAAAACCTACGAAGGATTCGACTGGCAAGACCTGAACTGTCAGAAGAGGACTCTTTGCGAGCTCGTCCAGAAGCAGAATGAGCCATGGGGAGAAACGGGACGGAAGATGGCCAACTCTTACATGTATCGGTAAGTTACATTCCTCCACCACTTTTAATATTTCAAAACGCCTGAGTTCCAGTGTAAAGGTGTATGGCTTTAGTGACCACCAATACCCACTACTTGAACTTAAACTCGTTTTCACCTTTTCACAGGTTCATGGACGCCCTTGACGGAATCCCAATCCCAAGAGTGATCCAGACTTACCTTAAGGAGTACAAGGAAGCCATCAGTCAAGGCAAGAACTCATCCAAGGACTGCGGCCAGGTCTACTCCGGTTGTAAATTCTCCATCAAGGATGTCTTCAACAAAGCTGCTACAAAGAAGAAGGCCTAAATACCCAAATCTACACTGTCACAAGCGCGTTGAGATTCAAAGTTGACTAAGACGTAGTAGTATAATGAATTTCCACTACAATTTTTAATGGGCTGATTGTGCCAGTTATTAATATGACTAACTAGTAGCTGTACGACACACCACATCTTCTTTGTATCAATGCAATATAGTTCATACGTACACTTAAACTGAAATTACCATGTAATACTTATATTTACCAAGTCTATTTAAGATAATCACGTATTTTGTAACACATTTATCGGTTTTAATTACATTCGGAAGCGTTTTGTGTAAACAACCTTTGATATCCCGTTTTGATAAATTTATGAATTAGCACAAAATTATCGTATTAGCTACACATATTATACATAGTGCCTCAAAAATAGAGATTCTACCCAATGAGATTATTTTTTTGATCTTCAATTTTGAAGAACGCTGTCAGAGAGCTAAGACTATATACGGTAGTAATTAAAAGCATTGTTCATGATAGGTAAATTTTTTGTAGCAAGTTACTCATGTTATGTTATTTATACTAATTTTTTTTTGTAAATAACAAGTATGACACAAATGTATAATTCTGTCTGCTAAGATTATGCCCGGTTATGCGAGTTCCTTTTGTGGAAAAAAAGGACATGTAGCAAACCAATTCACAGAATGATCTACCAAACTTGAACATATTGGATAAAGACATAAAATAGGTTTAAAACACTCATTTGATTAGTTTTGTTTGTTTTCTCATTATTTTGTTGCATGAAAATTGTTTTTAGATCATACACTTACATTAGAGAAGGATAATATGCTACTCAATAGTTTACTACACTTTTGCAACAAGGCTTTGGAATGTAATTTTTGTTTTTAGTAATTTAACATGTTTTTTTTGCCATTTTATGTTTTCGTTGGTTGTTGGGTTTACTTACATTTACTATTTGTACAAATTTTCGTTAACTTTTAATCAATAAAAAATCATCTTGTGTAAAAATGTACATCTCATTTTGTCATTGTATAATTTATTGGCTTATTATTTGTTAATTGCATAATGCAGGAAGGGCAGCCAAATTTTATGTAGAGCACACAGTATTATACCGTTTTAGAGGGACAAAGATCTGATTTTAACCAGACGCTCTAGTTCGTGTCTCCACACTTTTTAGTACGTGTTGTAGACCTCCACAACAATGGCAATAGTTGGAATGGAATAATTTGTATGCAGCGTGAAAAGATGATCCCGTACAACAAGTAAATTGTTTAGGTAAACTGCAGCCGGGTTAAATAAAACCGTAGCTGAGGGGAAAGGTATTTAAAGCTAAAGTCATTTATCCGCAAAGATTTAGTCACTGACTAGATGTCAAACATGACAGATTGACTGACTGATACACGCAACAAAGTGGAAACTTCCATAATTTCCGCATTATATTTGTTTTTTTTTTGCACACATGGAGGTATCATAATAACATTTTCCTAAGTCAATTTCAATTATAACCTGGTGCCTGGTGCTGCGATTTCGACAGTGTACTCCCTGCGGGGTTATCGTTCAAAACATGTGAATTAAAGTCAGCCTACATATTATTATTATATTGTTTATGTTAATCAGTCGATTAGTGTGCAAGTGGTAATAACACACATTTGTTTAAAGACATTCTTTCGACGTAGCGGTAATTAAGTGATGTTGTTCGTAATGACTAATAATTACAGGAGAAGCTTTTTTACCGGTGCATTTAGAATGTTTAAAAGTTCATATTTTATACATAAGGTAACGGTTAGTTTAGTTCTCTACCTAATTTACGCTGATTTGTCATGCGCAATTCAACCTGTGGTTGTTGACCCACAAAGCTCATCCCCAGCAGTAGCAGCAGGATCTGGGTCGACCCGACTCAACCTCGACTCGGAAGTCGTTTCAAAGGATATTATTAAGGATGGCGATGAGGTGGTTGCAGAACAGAGAACATTTTTTGGTGAGGATGCAAACGGAGTTCCGATTGTCTCTGGAACATGGTTCCGTTATGGATCATATACACTTGCATTTTGTTTGTTTGGAACGGCATTTCTCGTAGCCTGTGCTGCCTCTGCAATTTACTATGTTGTGTTTGTCGTTACAGAGCCATCCCAACAAAGGTATTCCAACAGTCCTTCTTCTTGAACCTTGGCCCTTTACACTTTATCCATGTATGATGATGATGTATTAAAACATTCAAAGAGGATTTCCTAACTCGTCCAATCTAGATCGGCTTCGGCTAATGAAGAGGCGTGGAGTGTGGGCAGGATACTTAGGGCTCTACAGCTCGCATACGACACGTATGAATCTTTTGATCCATATAGTCCAGCTTGTCAATTAAAAACCGTGTGTGAAATTCAGGAAAGTGAACATTTTGAGGGGTCTCTGATTAAGCGGGTTACTCACTTTATGATGTAAATACTTTTGCAATTATTGGCATATTGTTGAATAATATTCCAAATCGCAATGAAAAGTCTACATTTTTACTTTTTATATTTTGTTTTGTCATGTCACAAGTCACACGGATATGGCCCGAAAGAAATTCCGAAATGCAGACGACCTTTCTGCCGCGGATCGAATTGGAAACGACCCTTCCAAGCAATGCAGTGACAACTACCCTGAATGCCACTTCTCCATAAATAACCTCTACGAGCGATATCTTACCATCTAATCAAATATTATTGTTGAAATGTCGAGAAACTAGGCTGACTCGTTGTTAGCTACATGCTGCAAAAATATTTATGGAATGGCCATAATTTTATGTCAATAAAACCGTTTATTTAAGGAATTGTTATTTTAACGCTACATTGTAGCAGTAACAGTCTGTTATTTCAGATTGCACGCGAAATGTATCTCGTTAAAGCGATTTCAATTCAGAAAGGCGTGTAAACCTCAACTTTTAGCCAGTTAGCTTCACCTTTTGACATGCAAATTCGGAGAATATTGTATTCACTACTGGCTCTATGGCGTGCTAGTTGTGATTGTGATGTCTCTGTAACAATGAATATATTCAGTTTTAGCAGGCATTGGGTGAACATAATTTATTGCAGTTTCACACACCCTTTCTGTCTCCTATTAGTTCTTTTGCCGACCAGCGTTGCAAATTTTGACGAAACAATAAGTCTTCATCATCCTTATCCTTCTATTATAACATCTTGGAACAGTTCCCTTTTCTGTGTTTTAGTTATTGGAACTTATCAAGGTGGATTTGTAAATGGTACTACTACAAATCTAATTCCCCAGTTAAAACAACAGCTTTTCGAAAGCAGGTTTGGTTTCACAAAGTGGTCCTTCTCCGTTGTTGGATATCAGTGCGGAAATTCAATTGAGAATATAACAATCGTATCCAGTCACTTTGATCACGCTGATATTCCTAGATTTCTATTGGTAGACCACCAGATTTTAACAGATGATTTCCTGGAAATGCATTCCATTTATAAGAGAAGTAGTGAAATCCACGCCAACACTCCAGTACTAGCAGCGTATGCCATTTTGCTAAAACTCATTGCGGACAACCATAATTTGACATTACGTAGCGTGCACTCTGACAAACTGAGCAATATAAATTTACAACCGCTGGCGCCTTTAGTGTATCCCGGGATTCGTACGTTTGATGCTGCGGAATTGACGTTGCCGCACGTATGGAATTTTCAACGTGAGCGTCATTTGCAACTAATAAATCTCCACGTTTATCGGGTTCCATCGACCCCAATGAATTTCATGTACTGCGACAACTACAAATGGAAAGACGAGAATCCCTGGGATTTCACGGTGCTTACGGGCTCCTACGATGATACAGTTTGGCTCTGTTTAATCGTCGCAATTCTACTATGTACTGTTGCTATCTCAGGAGATTTCCAACTTGTTAGACTGGAAGCGTCCTTGTTCTCGGTGCTGTCAGGCCTTTTAGCTTACGGGATATCTTTCCGGATTGCCAACGTTAAAAAATCAAAACTTTTCACATTGTGGATGTTGGTTTGCATCGTGTTAGGAAATACATATGCGGGCATCATGACAAGCTTGCTCATCACTCCGCCTGAGGCAGACGTTATTGATTCGGTGACGAAACTGGCAGAAAGGAATTTTTCTTTGATATTTGCAAATACAAATCATTTGTCAATGCTTTTTGCTACAGTCAACAGTTATTTCATCCAACACGACCATACCCATCATCACCATTATGAAGAGCATCACGAGAGGTACAATCTTAGAACGCTCACACAATAATTCTTAATATAGTTGTTTAGCACAGCATACATTTTTAATAAGATATTTAATATCATTACAAAATAGAGAATGCCACTACCGTAGTCCCGAAATGGAACGTTTGAAGCAAATGCTTGACAGTGTCAAAGAAAGTGAAGCAATACTTCAGGATCCTAATACACTTATGGAAAAACTCGTTTATGGACACAAAAAAGCTATACTTTTGGATTGGAAATTTATTGTGCACATGTTTGTACGGGCGGAATTGCTAACTCGCAGTCGCCTGCCAGGAACAACACCAACACCACTATCAAGAAAGAGATGTTACGTGGGGAAGCGTCTCATCCCCTCAGGAGAAGTGTTTTGGGCGTTCTTCCTTCAGCCGAAAACCGACATATTGTATAGGACATACCAAATTCTGGTCGAAAACGGGGTAGCACGCATGTGGTCAATTGCTTTCCAACAAAGTATGGAGGCTAAAAGAGCGCAAATGCAGTTTAAACTCGTAAATTCAATTGAAGTTCATTATCTCCGAGTCAACAAAGCCGACCCTCTGGAGCTGGATGGGAAAATGTTGATGATTCTCCATGTGTTTCTTATTGGAAACGGCATATCCCTTTTAACTGTTTTGACAGAGATCCTCTATTTTAAATTCAAGGGGTAATTACAGTCTAGCATGATTAACAAGGTCAATAAAAACGGTGAGAAAATGGTAGCCAATATATTACACCTGCTTCATACAACACCCCATGATTTATGTAAAGAAATATACCTACTGACAACATAATATTGATGACAGTAGCTGAATCAATCACTGCGACTTTCATTTTCAACGATGCCAACAACACACCATTAATGGGAGAAGTAGACACTTTCTTGGCATGTCTCCCAATCCTATTTGGCCACGCTGTCAAAAGGTCAGTGTGCAAGGTTTCGTTTTCTAAACGAACTCTCTAGGCAGTTAAATATGACAATAAAATTCCACGCCCGAACGAAATAGAAGTTGATTATTACCATTGTCATTTTTTCCTCACGCACACCTTTCCTCCGCTCCGCAACAGTCGTAAAGCGTTCAGGTAGTACATAGAACGGTATTTATTCACCGAACACTTGAGTGGCCGACTTTTTTTTCCGATTGAGAGTGAAATGAAATGGAAATTATGGGGGCATGTGTGGTTTTACTAAACCTGACTTGCACAGTTTTAGGATACACGCGCGGTTATGGTAATGGTCTTAGTCTTAAGTTTTAGTGACTTCATCAAAAACATGTTTGATGGCTGTTGTGATACTCAAGAAAGAACCTGTGTCAGCTCGCATAGCATATGTAATCAGCCATTTCTCTAAGCTTTTGGTTTTTGAATATATAGCAACCTAAAACCGATGCATTTAGTAGGTGTGCAGTCATCATTTCTCTATAATAACCAAGCAAAGGCGAATAACACACCACACTCGCAAACATTTGCGTATTGACTGCTGACGCTGTGCTGACCTGCTTCTTCGAAATGGTTGTTTCGTCAGTACATTTGTACTTGGTACTAGTACTACTACTGACCAAGTATCTTGCACGTATTTTCTCTACTCGAAACCATCTAACTCACAAAACGTAGAGCATGTGAAACCAGAAACTTTCCATCTGCAGCGATCATATACTATCAGCATCACAGATCGTCTATCTGATCATCATTTGAGAAAATGAATGAGTAGATTTTTAATGGAGGGGGAAGTCACTTGTGAAAAGTAAAATATATATACGGAGTCCTGTAACTAGTACCTTTTGAACATGAAAACTGAAATAATATATACTGAAATAATGTATATCGTTAGTACCAAAAAGGAGATAACTCTTTTTCATTTTATACTCATATCCGTACGTAAATAAATCAGCGCTGAAGGAAGATGACTAACGAGAAGGATTTTTACAAGACTGGTAATTGTTGATGGTTCCTTGTGAAATGCTTCACATGGGCTGCTACAATAATTGATGGCGATAAGATTGATAATTATGAACTAATTGGCAGGCTTATGCTATATAGCATACTCACTCGCCAAGTGCCTTGAAACGAGCGTCACTGCCCCATTTTTTGAATAAATAATTGACTGTTGGAATGAGGAGGAAATATTGTCGGCTCTGTCAGATATCGATCAATGTTTGTATTAATTGTCATTTAAAAGCTGAAAGCGCAACCATAAAAGTATCACTCATTGTAGATGATAACACACCGTGAAATTGAAAATAGGACCGGCGAGCATACATACTATGTGTGTTAAAACAAATTTTTATTAATATTGTTGTTACATTCTTTCAGGTGAGATTGGGACCATTCTCCCTGACCATTTACCAATTATTGTAGTGATGCAAATCACAAAACGCGATTAGATGATTTTTTTTGTGGGGGCTTTCCACTTTACAAAAGAAAAGCAAAGCACACTCCGATTCTGACTACAAAGCATGCGCATAGAACCACGACAAACATATATGTATATAGAGAGTAATGTACGCGTAAAATGTTTTAAATGAAAGTGGTTAGACCAGAAAACCCACATTGCCTGAAACTGCCAAAAGTTTTCTTTAAAACTTGTCTCATGAACGAAACCAATCTTGGGTTGGGCGCTAGTAACACAAAAAGCAAGCGGTTTAAAAGCGCGGATCGGACGCTGAAAAACTTGTATCAATTATCGTCTCGTAACCACACCACACACAAGTAATTTTTAAAAAAAACTGCAAAGTTTTATTAGGACGTAAGTTGCATTTTATCTTTTTATAATTAGTACTTACTAGCGTGCAATCCATTCATTCAATTTACATGAATGACATGACAGAAGGTCCGCTTCAATTTTGAAATGTACATTTCCCAGGCAGCTTAAATTAAAGTCGGCGGTGCGGCCATGTTTATATGAATATATGTATATGTCCTCGTAATCTTTGACTTGCTGCTCCATCATCCTTTGGTTTTAATCAATTATTATTCGATCACGTGCAGGTCATCGGATCATCACAAATCATTTCTACTATATATATTAAAGTTGAAATTCACAGACTACAACAATGGCAGGCCCAATACCTGACTGGGTTTTGTTCTTATTTTTTTAGCGAGTGCCAGCAATGTTTAATTGTTTTTTGCATGTTGGAGTCGGCGGGATCACCTACTAGGTCAACTCAATTTTGGACATGGCAGGGAGCAGGAATTAATTGAAATTATATATAATACGATACAACCATCACAGTTCATCATCACCAGTTGTATCTTGTAGGTTGAAGCGCATCACAACTACAACATGCAATTGTCATAATCTAGATTTTGTCTTGTTGGTCTGGCAAAACAGAATCTTGTCTACTGCTGTCGGCTTGTCACGACTGAGCTACTGTACAAGCAAGAATTGTAAAAAAAAATTATATAAATATCATGCTTTTTTCAGACAGAGTCCAACAGTACAGTTCAATCTTTGATGATTGAAACAAGCAATTAGCTGAACTGATTTTCTACAAAAGTGGAATGAACTACATAAAGGAATGTCATGACATGAGAGCATATATGCAATCATATATGCAATGTACATTAACATTACTTTCCCTCTTATTTAAAACGAGATTTACCGGTTCACTCTTCTTGTTCTTCGTGCTAATACGATGAGCCCCACGTTTGAAAAAACTTTGACTAATAGATGTCAATCCTAGATGCACGAGCTTTCTACGAAAAATATGATGCCATTCGGCATATAAGAGATTCAGCAAGTTCCTACTTTCGTCCCTTGTGTGTGCGGGAGGTAATTCAATGAAAGCGATAATCGAGCTTGTATTGTAGCTACTACTTATACGGATGCTGCTGTCATTGTTTCAATCAGAATTGCAACTTGTCACGTCACCAATATCGTTTACAAATTACAAGCCCAGAACCATTTAAATTATTTATGGTTATTGATTTTGTCAATGAGCAACATTCATCTTCATTACAACAGGTAAGTATTTATATCAAGCCAGACTAGGCTTGCCTGGCTCTATGCATGTGTGGCACGTACAATAAGCCTAGCTAAAAGTAGGTTTTGTCTGGGAGCTGAGCTAATAAACAAAAAGTGGGGTCATCACTGCCAAAAATGGAGTGTACAGTTGGATTCACATATTCTACTACGCAGTGATTTCGTTTTCGACGAGAGGACCGCAATAAATAGAGTCAGTCGATAACAACCATGACGAGCACAATAATATCTCTCCTCCTAAGGCAGAAAAAATATAAATGACATCGCTCCACTTGCCAAAATGATTTATTGACACTACTGGGGTGACAGTTGTAAACCACCGAGAGGCACGCTGATATGTGGTCACTGCGTAAAAAAAGAGTACGGCTTATTCGCTTTATTTTTAGTCAGATTCAAAACAAAGCCAACAGAGATTTTTTTTCTCGAATTGTATGCTCATGCTCCAGATGTGAATGAAAGCCCTATACCTATTGCAATTTTTTAAAAGTGATTTTCAGGATGACTGAATCATGTGGCATTTAATTTGGGCCACCGCCACACAATATCTGAAGATGTCTTGATATTGAACTTCGGCCGGTGTGAGCATGCATGAGCATGAATCACTGAATTTTGAATTCATTAATTCCGACAAACATAATAAATTATTTGGGTATATGACAAATGACCAAGTTGAAAACCATTTTCTGCACAGCCTCCTCCAACCAATTATTTACAAGTGGCTTGATTAAGTCGTGGCCAGTGATAGGTCATTCCACTCCCATATCATGTAAACAATTTGTTCAACAGCCGCCTCCTAAGTTCGATTTATATGCGAATGTGAATAATCAATCTAATCTGCAACATCAACTCAACTCGGCAATAGCCCACTTTGAGGAAGTGAGAGAACACCGCGCATACACACATGCTTTCTCACGGTGAGTTAAAACCATTAGTTATAAGAAACAATGTACCCTTTTGACAGATACAGTGTAGTCTGCATACATAATAAGGGATAAATGCGCCCAACAACAATTATACGACGATGCGTAGCGCCACTTAAAAGCCCAACGCATGGTGTGGATTTGAGGAATCTCTTTTGCTGCTCCCTCGCATATTCCTATACACAGCGGCTACCTGCTTTTTTATTATTTCTTGTGCTGTGCAGTTCAGCTTGACCGAGATAAACTAAATTATGTTTATTAAGACTGGCAACAGCAGTAATGCAAAACCCATTACACGAAAAACTATTACGATTTTTTCTGCTTGAAGCGCAATATGTACTAAATGGTACCGCAGCAGCAGTCATCTCCATCATCCTCACCATCATCTTTTACTCCCAACCCAACGCTTTTCATTTTTCGTTTTACATGAAACAGGAGAAAGGTGTAGATATATATAATATTATGGTATGTGCGGTACCATGGCCTGTTTAATATTTTAAAACGTGAATTTCTAGACATTCAACATATAGTTCTGAGTGAGACTGTATATATATATACCAGTTGGTCACGTAACCAGCATCTCATCTCTGTCTGTATCAGATTAATTTTCAGTATTTGCACTCCGAATCATCTCTGTTTGACGTACGAATCTGCACGCTATAATTTCCCATTTGATAAAAAAACCAGATTTTTATATACCTTCAGTTTAACCTCTCAACCGTGACATTTCTTCCCTGTGAACGAGGAAAGTAGAGAAAAATTTGCGCGTAACTGACTGAAACATTGGTTGACAATTTAGAGTGAGCTTGAAAGCAATCTTTTCGAGGATCAGATTTACCAGCCGTATGGTGGTATGGTGCTGCTCCAGTTTTCCCCTTTATTTCATGTCACTAACAAAATCAAGGTTTACTTTCATGTTTTATGTAATGCTAATGCTAGCGTTAAAATTGTCTGACAAATGTGCTAACACATGCCTCACTTGTCATTACCCTTTTCAAGTCTAAATCCCATCATTTAATTAATTAATAATAGGAGGAATAGGTAATAAACGACGATGCAACAGTTAGAAACAATGGGGAATAATATGATTTTTCTCGTGTGATTTTACCAGATAAAAATATATATATTTCTCCGTTGTTCGTCATCACCATCGTGTTCAATACGAATTATAAAATAGGGAAATGCGGTCATCGGCTAATTACTTATTGTTTTGAAACAACGCAGACTGGGAAATAACTATACGTTAACCTATAATTTTTTTTAAAGTACGGGTTGTGGACTACGACGTACGCTGGCTGTGGGACAATGTAAATGCCGTTGGTATACCCACCGCTCTCAGCGGGTGCCTGAAGGATTGTCAAATTATCACCAGAACAAGATCCAACAACATCCCAAAAACCAGTCTGTCGCTGATCATATCACGCTGGGTTATACCTCATTTTTATGGATTTTAGCAACAACTATGGACAAGTTAAAAGAAGGGATGTCGGGGGAGTATGTTCATTGTTGGTTTTTATTTGCGCATCATTATTGTAGGTTGACAAGCCTTCCTATTTGAAGTACACGTCATAACATTCATTCATTATTATTGCCGCACCAAACTACTTGCGATAAAAATCAGTCAATATAAGCACCATGTGAAAACAAGGTGCGGTGGTCGACGGCGGCCGTGGTGGTGTATAATATCTGATTTCAGCTCGCTTGAAACCCGTCAGTTTTTTCGTTTCTTGGAGTTAACGATGTATCCCCAATAACTATATATTTACATTCATTGCAGAATTTCGTGTGGAAATTTGAAGTTTAATATATCATCCCGCTACACGTTATTCGGCTTAATTCGTATGCGAGTCTTGGCATAAACCTAGTTTATAAATGCCACCAGCGATTTTAAAACACAGGTATATGTAAATGTATGAAACTTGGTAAAGCCGCCCTGAATAAAGGATTTAGCCATTCAAATATTGATACTACCTGCAGATAAGTGCGTTTTTAAAATTTGCATTTGAATATTATATTATGCCTATGCAAGGGTGCACCTGCTGTGGTGGTATCATGTTCTTGTATAGGGAATGCATGCACACCGAGACAAGCAGCTAGCTCATATCACAAAATATAGCATTGCATTATTGCAATTTAGGTACACACACACATGCGTGCAAAATAAAAGGCATAAATGCATTGCGTATCATTTAAAATGTGGGCACGCAAATCCCTTTTAATAACTTAACCCTATACTCATTTTCCGTTGCATATAAAGTATACAGATGTATGGGAGCACAGGAGGTTGGTTGGGTGTAAGCAAAATCAAACGACGCGTATGCATATTATATGAATGAATAAAATGAAACATGTAAAATGATAGCAACAAGAGCAACTTAATATACGGCTAGTTAAAATTTTCTTTCTGGTTTCCTTCATATATGCGGAAAAATGCATGCTCATTGTTAAACGTTACCTACATTGTATACCAAAATTGAAGCAGCAGCAGGTTTGTGTTTGTGTCTACGAAAATACACACGAGAATACACATGTCAGACTACTTTTTTACGTAGGCGAAGAGTGCAATTTAATATTATATGCATGCCTACTACGAAGGAATATACGATCCTCAATGGACACAACCTATTTCACACGTGCTGCTACTTTACTTGCAATTCTGTAGTAGTTTTCGTCTTTTTTGCTCCCTTCTTTGCAAGTGGAAGGGATTTGAGTATGCATAAAACGAAGGAGCCAGCCCTTGGCTCATTCAATGCCACTGCCAAGATGCCTTAATAGAAAATGCATTTTTGCTGCCATTGAAATCTACTCGTTCGTTCATTGTTGCTCTCTTGGGTATTGCATTTATCTCTGCGTTGTTGTTATTGGGGAAATAACGAGTATGCACTTTATAACCAGTTAAACTGTGTGGTTCTCAACGTGTATTCGTGTATACCATCAAAGATTCGTTGTTGCACTATCACACCTGCTCTCATCATCATGCCATATATACTGTAATTGTTTGCGATGATGATTCCCCATGCCATGGCACACAGTGTCAGTGTGGTTAATGAAGCTGTCGAGATTTCCTTTTTGTTCTGCGAATCCATGCCTTATTCTCACGAGACAGTGACAGTGGATAAGAATCAATTGTGAATTTTGTTGAACACCCGTGATAACATGAAATCAGAGAAAAATTCGTAGTATCAAAGAAAATCGAGAAATGGGCTTCCACTTCCTCTCGCCCGTGCAAATCGCGTCGTTTCGCAAAGGAGCCGTGTCGCCACATGAAATGTAAAATCAGGAAGTTGTGACAGTTATTTGCTGTGAAGTGTACCCTGGAGATTTAGTGTGTTTCCGCCACTTAATATATATACATATACACTGATGAGGAGGGGGAATTCAGTGGCACGAAAGTTTTAAAATTAGCAAGCATCAAAAAAGCTCCGAGTAGGCATATTTTAAGGAAAAGTGACAGTGGTTTATTACCTATATGTAGCGAAATCATTTACATGAAATGCGTTTTGCAAACATGGCTTCGGATTTTTGTGACCGGTGTCACTTTCATGTTGTAAGCACTCAAGTTTACTACTGTGCTAGTGATTCGAGAATCCTTGTGAAGAATAGTACATTATTTTGAATTAGTGGCTTGGCTTAAGAATTGGCGTAAGTTGGCGTAAGAATTTTTTATTGTTTGGGATTTGGATTGATTTCGTTTTAGTGGGTAAGAAGATATTCTAAAAATTGAATAAATTTCTATACAAAAGCATTTCTATAATTTGCAATTACACAAGTGCATGAGACGATTCGTTACACACAAGCTATTTATGTGGTTATCAGACGCGTAATCGTTACATCTTGACGGTTTGTTAGCTTCACACCTGTAAACAAAATCTGTACAAGTGTCACTTGCCTTTTTCCGTTAGAAAGTTTTCAGTGATACTTTTGAGTCAAGAATATATCATTTATAAGGTTGTAAGTGGAAAGGTTTTAGGCGTTTAACTTGCTTCGCTGTTAATGTGTTGCCGTGTATTAATGTCAAAACGTGATCGCCAAATATTCGTCGTACTTCGTAAATTTCATTTGAATCTTACTTAACGCCGATGTAGCTGGCTTAATTGTTTGCGTACGTGCGGGAAGGGAAGTACAACATAATATATATATCATCCTCAACCTCGAGATGTACAATTTTTTTCCTTCTTTTGTACAAACACATAAAAGTCGTCGGGGCTAATGTAGGGCTCATCGCTCGATTTCGTTTTCAGGTTATCAAGATGAGTTGAGTTGTTTCTCTTAACGTTATTATTATTACTACACGATTAGTAGGTCTGATGATTGATACTATTTACGATACGATTTTTTGAAACTACTATTATTAGTAATTTCCAAGCCCAAAACGCTGATTAAGATAAGCTAAACAATGCATGAATATGTATGCACGTCGGTATACGATCTACATTTTACCTTGAAAAAAGCTGTACTCTTTAGCATGCATTCTCGTATATATATTGATATAATTAGTAGTGCGCAAAATGATTAAATTGTGGTTTGAAGAGGGATACTAACTACTACTACCAAAAATGAATTTCCAATATAGCAGCACACGGCCTTCTGTTGTTAACAAATTAAAATATCAGCTTGGTCATGGGCTGTTGATGCTGAAAAATTGTATTTTTCCTTTTGAAAACTTTTTTCCATTCAGATCAGGTTCGAACGAAGAGGTGCAAAAACAAATTTCAGAATGGGATACATAGTACAAAGTTTGTATTTTTGTTTGCAGTTCCTTCGTCGATTTAATCCTCAAAATATATGATGCACCCATGCACCTCTAGCCACTGCGCTGCGTTCATGTGAACGGTTCATGAACGTTCAAAAGTTTATATGAAATATACGTTGAAGATGAGCCTCTGCTGTGCAGGCGCCTGTAACTAGTGTGCCTATGTGCCGGTTCTGGCATTGTCCTCTGGATTTCTCGTGGTAAAAAGTTTAAAACGCCAAACGAGCGAACGAACGATAAACGGCTGTGGTGAGAATATGTACGACCTTGCCAAATTGATTAAACCAAAGCACAACGGCATAAAGACGCATGATCTAAAACCATCAAGTTTCTAAAAAAAACTGCCGATAAACCCACCCAGCTTAGAAAAATCTGCATTTTGAGGCAATATAAAATATGTACCTTTAATCCATGCCTTTATAACCATGCTTAAACTCAACCTTCATTTTAAAAAAAATCAGTAGTTCAAGTGCAGCAGTAGAACAGCTGCAAAATATCGGTCTCAGTTTTTTTTTCATGTGTTTTCGTTACTCATCTCATCTAAAGAGAGATTGCATGCTATTATGAATTCATGCGTAGTCTGACCTGTGGCTGCAGACGTTTGACAACTTTCTACTTCTGTCCGTTGTTGTATAAAAATGTTGTGCAGCAGAGAATATGAATATATATATATGACGTCCTCTTGTTTTCCTTTTCATTTTGGGGAGGTTGGAGGTTCATAGGTACTAAGGTACGTAGAGGTGAACGTGTGTCTGTGTCTAAGCATCATGATGGTAATGACTGGTGATAGTAGCGGTGATGCCGTGCAATACTATGATTTGTAGAATTCAAGTTTTTTATGCTACAGAATACTTAATGGCTGCCAACAATAAAAAAAGTATTCACCCTCTCAAGTCAAAGTGGATATTGAGAAAATCTTTTTAAAAAACAAGCATAGTCACTATACGAATCTCTCATAAAATATTCCTTTGTGGTACGTATTATACTGACTAGACTAGAGATGTTTTCACACTCCAAGCAAATCTTGGTGAAAACACGACAGCCCCTACTACTATATTTAGAAAACTGCAACAACTTGTTAACGCTTTTCCTCTTGTCCCCGGGAGGGATTTGCTTAAATTGCAGTTGCCCACCAGACAAATTTTTTTTGCAACATTTGCGATCATTAAGCCAACCAAAATATTTGCATTTAATTGAACACGAAAGAAAAAATTGTGAAAATCAAGGAAAGGCTAAACTACCACATCAATTCAAATTATTTTGACAAGTTTCAATTTTTCAAAAAGCTGTGGGAACTGTGCAATCCCGAGAATCTCATTAAATTCCTTGTATATATCAGCGTGGTCGTACAGGTTTTTAAACAATGATTTGTACCACTTTCTTTTGATACTGGCCATTATTTCCATTCACATTTAAATGACTCCTTCCTTACTTACAACAGTGCTGGGATGAGTTGTGCAGAATTGCAAATTGAGGAAGACATTAAGTCTTCGCGAATGTCACTCCATTCACTAAATTGGGTTTGAGAAAAATATTCAAGCCTCTGCAACAATGCAAATTATTGGGGTGAAAAAAAATGAAAAGAAATGTCACTGGGGAATGCGATATACTTAATTCTACAGTTTTAATAATTCGTTTCTCCTCTCCCAATAATTTTCCTCGCAGGTGAGCTGTGTCAGTATGAGAGCAATGGCGATAACGAATAACGATCTTAATGATCCCTTATATTACACACCATCGGCTAATATAGAGGAAAGATTTAATCCAGTCCTAAAGTGCAAGCGTTTCCTTCACGTATGCCTATGCCTATACTTTGATGCGATGATACTGCGCTGCTGCGGTTCTACCAATAAAGTTATTATCCCGTGTAGATATATAATGAAGCGATAGATGAATGGACAGTGATCATCCAAAAAATGATGCGGTTGAAGGAGAAAATTGGTTAAGGAAAAACTCGTAGTTATTATAGCTTGTTAAAACTATTGAGAAGGCAGAAATGGGGCTTTAAAGTTTATGAGCACGCAGTTGTATATATACGTACGTATGTTGTGTGCACGCCCAAAGTCAGTTTTAATAACGAAGATTTTATCATGACTGAAGCATAAATGATGAGATTGTGTCTTTGGTCTGTCTGTGTACCAAAAGGAAGGAAGAATTGAAGTATATTATAGTTTGTTTAGAAGTGAAGTAATAAGCACGGTCGGTGGGAGTGTGTTGAAGCTGAATGGGAGAGTGTTGTTCCGTTCTGCTAGATTAGCTATATGAAATGCTCAATAAATAGCTTGCCCTGTGTTTACACCGTATTCGAGGCGTATAAGCATTCGTGTAGGATAATAGTGATAATAATTCTGATAACACAGAGAACGAAACCTTGCACTTGGCTAGAGAGAAAGAAAGAAAGAAAAAACTCCAATGCATAATGCTAACTTCCTCGCTACAACTCCCGGCGTAGAGGAGTATGTACCTACCTACTTGTTAGATGTTATATCTGTCTGTATGGTATTATATACGCAGGTGGTGGATGTAAGAATGCATATCTCTGTTTTTTTCTTCTTGAAATAAGAGTGGTAACCTACTAACCAAGAAAGTGGTCAGGGAAAAATTGCTATCATCACCAAAAGATGTTGAGAGGAGGGATACACATGTGGCAATTTTTCATGAGCCTTTTTGCATTTTTCATTATTGTATTTAACAAAGGAAATGGTCTAAACACATTCTATTTAATTGAAGCGTAGCATGCTAAATGTGAAATCAATTCAATTGCAAGTAAATTGTCTGCAGGGTGGAGATGGGCAAG
>JAANSN010003670.1:0-17625 GCA_036850665.1 Dicranocentrus wangi | reverse complement strand
TACACGCTAAATATAGAGTTATTTGTACCGGCACAAATTGCTGCACCAAACATTTTGATTTTCTTTTCTCTCTGAAAGCCGGAGCTACCTCAAAAATTCCACACTAGTTAGTTTCCATTCCTATTTCCCTCAGAAAACAGGAAACTAATAAACGGATATGATATTTTCTACAATTAGCTTCAATTCCATACAGGAGAAAATTAATTTACAAAAAAACGGAATGTTCCCATTTGATAGTGATTAGAGCCGCGCAACTGAAACTAAAAGTGAGTCGTACGGCACTTGATTTTTCAGTCAGGAAGAAAAAAAGAAATGGGATGATGAAAACTATTTTTAGTTGACTTTATGGCAATTCCCATTCTCCGCACGGAAGGTTAGGTGGTTAGCATAATCGAAAAAAATCCCCTGTTGGTTGGGTTCATGCATGCATGGATTGCTGGATCGATCGGTGGATATAGCAAGTTTCATCAGTTCCAATTTCTGGCTCAAGCACGGAACCACCCCTCTCGGCTCAGGTGTGCTCCGCTCCGCTATAGAGCCCTCATCTTTTTTATTTAACTGGGAAAGATATGTGGCAGGGGAGTCATCACGGGATTGGAACCAAGTTCGCATGTATTTTGAGGGCAATAAACCGGAAAGGGATAATAAAGCGAAAAGTGGAAACAAGAAGTGTGAGTGAACGTGTGCCTACCCAATCCCCTCGACCCCAACAACAACAGCAGGTGTTGTACGTCGTCATTGAGCCCGTATTTGGTTGGAAGGAACGGCGGATGGAGTGAGCTCGGCTTGTAAGACTTTTATATTGTCAACAGGGTGCCAAATAAATGCCAAATAAATTAGTTACGTATTGAAACTTGTCAACCCTTTTGTTGCAGGCTTCCGAGGCAAGCCACTTCCGGTATCTGGGCAACAGGAGGAGCCCGAGCCCCACCAACCACAGCCACAACTGCAGCAGCTATCCTCGGACTCCAACCCAGCTTCCAGGCACTGGCGTACGGAGGGGAGGGGCACTGGGGGGCACATGCCCCCCTTCTGGAACTTGACGTAAAGTAAAGCTTTTGTAAAATTACAGAATTTTCTACAAAATGATAAAAGGAAGCTGACTTTCGTGATACATTTTCCAACTGATTTTGGATCGTAAATCGGTTAATCTCTTCAGTCGTCGTCGTTTGGCATCATTTTATCAATCTTGGAAAGACTTTTGGATTCCAAGAAGGGTCAAATTTGTATAATTCGCATTTCATATTTTCGTCGTAGCCTCAAGTAAATTCATGAATGAATTATAATGTAATGAATGTAGATGTATGACTAATCAAATTACAAAATGAGACAAATTACACGAAATTTATAAATTACAAAAGAGGCATTTCAAATGATTGATTTTGAAGCAAACAATGTCATAAACATGTAAGGCATTTTCTTATTTCTTTACGTTATTGGCGTCGTTGTTTAAACGATTCCTGTCTGCAGGCCCAAATGCATTAAAAAAACAATAGCGACCTTATTTTGTTTTGGTTTATTGCTTTTGTCCCCAAAAAATATTATTTTTGACTTTCGTCGAATATTTTGCCGAGTCAATAAAGCTGTATATGGATTGCTGGATATGGGCAAAAATTGAGCTTATATACTAAACGTACTTTATCAAAAAGGCAAACAGAGATGACAAGCCCTTATACTTGTCCGTGTTATTGTCTTATATGTTTTTTTTTGGAAAAGTCGGTCTCAAGTGTGCACGGACTCTCCGTCGGTACATCCCTCATCTTTCAACCAGGGATATTTTGTACCTCATCTTCTATCAACTTCTTTCCATTCCTTCATCTCCACTTGCACATTACACTATATCTCTCATCTCATTGGATGCATGATACCCATCCTCCTCCGTGGCATTAACTCGGTCTCGGTAACGACTATCCGTTGTCCATACAGAAGTCGAGCTCGAGAGTTTGCCGTTAGATTTTGGCAGTATCAGTTAGACACTTGAATAGCCAACAACATAACCCAAAACAACCTGTATCCGAAACCCACTCAAACCCAAGTTCCTCTTGTATTTCATATTGAGTTTGTGACTTTTCTTTATTTTGTCTACTGCGGTGGTGTGCTGCCTGCTAAATATTGCCCAGTCTAAATAGAAGGTGACTATTTTACTTTCAAAAACAATTTTATTAATGAGACCACTTGTCCATTTTGCAGTGTGATTTAAGCGTTTAGTTGATTATACCATAATAATTGTTTGTTTTGGTGTGCTTACTTACCAATATGGGTGAGCGACAACTTCATAAGCCTAGAATGGATTTGTCAAAAGGAGGAGGGCATAAACCTCGTCTGGAAACAGGTAATATTCAAAATTATATTATATTAAAATTAATTCGGTTCAATTATTATATTTCGCTTTTACTTGTGTCATTGAGGTTGAATTTTTAGTCACAAGTAGAAAGTCTACAAACTGTTAAATTGTATTGTAAATGGGAAAGGGTATTGATGGTGAACGTCAATAAATAGTAAAATACTGACTGAGAGTTAATTGAAATGTTAATTTGTATAGCAAATAGGCGAAGGGGCTGATGACGACTCTCGGTATGGGAATAGGCGACATGCGAAAATCCATTCAGCGCAAAGGTAGGATTTTTATTCAAATGTTATTTAAATTTATTTCTAATTTCATATCTCTACATGAACTTAGCTGTTCCCTTTTGACTTCATATTCATTTCTGATTCTATCTGCTTGGTATTAGATTGTAAATTCTGTGCATACCACACACATGTGTATGTAACTTTATTTTATATTCCATGTCTATACGCATTTGGTATTGGTCTCACATTCTAACATGAATAGACATAAGCAATATGTTTCCTGTGCTCAGTCATATATAAACATTTCGAGCTTTGACACAAAATTTATCATTGACAATACGGCAAACTCCCATTGAGAGACACCGACGAAGACATCGAGACGCAAGACGCGACACGACAAGGCGACGAAAAGAAGCGTCGGTTAGGGAATGGCATGACCGTGTGCAGTTACTGCTTACACGAATATTTTACGGGGTTTCACTTGCCCTTCGTCAGTCTGAACGCCACGACGATCTCCTACATGCAACTAGTAACTTCATTCGGCACATTTGCGACTTGTTGGTTGTATTATGCTGTGGTTCGACTCGCGAGATGGAGGAGAGAGTTAGCCATACTAGGAGAAATGGAATCATGGAACCTGTAACGACAAAATCCATAATTCAGCAGCACAGGAAACAAGAAAAACCAAAGGGGTTTCTCCAGAGAGATAGGGAGCGCGCGGTATATACGAAATATTGTGACATGCGTGATGAACCATGCCACGATGGAAAGGTATGCCCACGTCGCACTCCGAATTGCAATACGTGTGGTGGTAGTCATAGGTGGCAGGAGTGCACTGCTAATCCTGCTTTCCTTTTTAAGGAATCATGTGACAAATGTTTGGCCATTCGGTAGATAACTGCCTTGCTTTTCCAAAATGTGTCTGCTGTGAAGGCGACCACCACGTAAAAACATGTGTATTCTATCGTAAACATAAGGCCTCATTACGGATGCCAAACTGGAGATATGCATTTCGTATAACTCGAAAGGTCACTGCAGTACAATGCCCAGATTTTGTGTTCTGTGTCGTGTGTTCCGAATTTGGGCATTCCTTTTGTAAAGGTATGTCCAGTAACAAGGAATCTAATGCCTGCTCACCACAGCAAACGCCGAAGAAACGGTTGCGAGATTCTCTTTTGAATTCAAATATGGAAAAGGGAAAGTGCATAGTTCTAGACGCAGTGGCCAAGGTTCGAGTGATTCCTTAGAGATCATAGGGTCTGCTGCACAGTACGTCATAAACACAACCGCTATTAAACCTGCCACTACACTCGTTCCATCTCCTAATGGTTCTTCTATTAACTCAGTCCATCTTCCTTTCTCATCTCCATTTCAAGAGAGGTATGAATCGACCTCTGCACGGAGTGAGGTGATGAACCCAGTACGCCCTGCGCACATGATAAATAATGAACAAGAGCAAGCCCTTCAGGATCAATTTCACAAGTTTTTAGTTGACAAATTGTCATCCATTGCTTCTCATGTTCATATTTGATCCTTTTACTAGTTTCCTTTTTTTTGTTTCTCTGTTTATGTTTTTGTCAGTTTTTGTTATCTTGTAATATGTAATCAATAATAAACTTTTTTATAATGTTTTGTTGACATATTAAAGTCCATTAGACGTGTTAAGAATATATCGAATTACAAGTTTAAAAAATTTCATTTTAATATCTATCTCTTTTACATTTGTTGGTATTGTCATTAATGGTGTAGCATATAACACACCACACCTCCTTAATCAAATAATAAGCTTGCACATGTATACTTATATATCCCTCAAAGCATATTATCTTTTTTAACTTTATATTTCATCAGAATATTTGTGTCATTGATTTGAAAACATTTATTGCTAGTAGCATTGTAGGTACTTATTGCATAAATGCGGTTTTATCTCTGATGGCTTTATTTTTCTGTGACGTCTCGTCTCGTCGTTTCAACCTGTCGTCTCGACGAACAGTCACTCAAACTGTGAATCTCGTTGGAGGACCGTCACCTCCACCACTATCCTCCACGAACCACCACCATTCAGTACTACCTGGATTTTTTCCGAGACCATTATTACAGTTCCAGTCACGACTGTGGTGACTGTAACAAGTATGGCGGATGATGCTCAAACTTCAGTAGTTGTTGGAACAACAATCCCGTTATCTCTTCTCCCATCTGGCTCTGGCTCAAACCTCAACCCAGCTAACGACAATTCAGAATGGGTGCACCATGACCAAGGTTAAGACACTCACCTCCACCTCCACCTTCTACCCCACGAGCAACACCATCACGAGTACCAGTACCCCCGTGGTAATAATATATATTATAATAATTAATTATTATGCAACACGTTTGAAAATTTAAATTGTGATTTAAAATTGTGAAATGTTGGGCATCTATATCTGACCGTAGCTCCATATTATTTTGTTCAAAAGGCCCTAACGACACCGACGGTCGACGAACGAAACCTTGACCATTCTTGACGACTCCCCTGAGCACCTCTACATTTTACGTTACCAATTCCATTCCTGCCGTCGTGTACACCTCAACTTAAACGATCCCTGTGGAGATGCCCGAGACGACGAGCACCGTGCCGGGGGATGTGACAACAGTCAACGACGGGATCACCACGATTCAGCTTGTGTCGACGACAGTGATTGAATTTGTTGCTACAACCCTGATTCCCACTTCCCTGGCCACCGAGATGGAGATTGTGACGGCGTCTTCCGTCCTTCCGGTTCAAACGACGACGGTCATCGACGTTCAAGTGACTTTCGTGATCCTTGAAGTGACACGTGTTACTAAGAGCAGCGTCACCACAATCACTCCAACTTTGACAGCTACTGCTACGCAGCTGGAGCTGGAGGTAGGCTGCACTACTTGGGACGACGGAGGATGGAACAACAATGGTCCGCAACAACAACAAAAGGCCCCATCATCATCGCCGCCTTTTTCTTCATCTGCAGCAACTCCTCCGGAAATGTGGCGTTCCAGCGCTGAGGGAGCTTCCACTTTTGATTCTTCCTCAGACAGAGCGGGAGGCGATGATCAGCTCAGCAGTTGCCAGGCAGGGGCAACTTGAACTTGAACCTTCTATCCAGACTGGGTTACTATCTCGACAAAATCGTCGCCGACGACGGATTCACAGTTTCAAGTTCTGGTTCAGCTGGATGGACTCCAGCCTTGGCATCCTAGGCGAGAGCTGAGGAAATCTAGAGAGATGACTTTCCAGAGAGTTCCAAAAAATGCAAAAGCCCGCAGTGCCGTCGTCGTGTTTACAGCTCCATAGCGGGCAGCGATCATCTGCGCGAATTAATTTTCGGTGCTACAAAATAATTCTACGATGAATTCATTTCTTCACCATTGTCCATTTTGTCATTTTGCTTACAAAATTTGCAAATAAAAACTATTCTTGAATATCCAATTAATATAATATAGCGTTGATTATACACGATAGAATGGATTAGGCGAAAACATCATTTTGCAATGAATGAGAGGTTCCGCTCCTGGACAGTGTTCGAGGAAATACTTGAGATATTATTAGGAATGTCACTTAATTTACCTATCCAAATTTGTCCATAAAACTACAGTAACAAAATGCGCATGATGTTGATTTACACAAAAACAGTTTTGTTTTTTTCATACCTTTTTTTCCTTTTCTAAAGCTATATATAAACAAGCAATGCGGGGGTTCACTGGGTTCGATGATATTGTTGGATGTTTGTCGTGTAGTCTTTTGTTTTTATGTTTCTTTTGGCATGACACCCCAAATTTTAGACTAATAATAATAATAAGCTATGAAGCTGTACATGGAAAGGGTTTTTATTTATCCCTTTTTTGGACAATAAAAGGAGTACCCACAACCCTTTCATCCATTCTCTGATAATACTATTCCTCTTTGGTCATTGTCAAGTTGTTTGTTGTGTGTAGAGAAGGACACGGCGGAGGAGGTAGCAGTTCGGGTTGGATTGGAGTTGGATGGAAGTGTGCACTTAAATGTCTTCCTTCCTTCCTTTTTCACAGGTACAGGTATACTTTGCCTCCGGAAATATGATCATCTCGCATCATCATCTGGGTAATCCATTCATTTCATCATGCATGTTATTATTATTATTAGCTGTATACGCGGTTACGGCACTTTCTGTCTGGGATCCCCCTTGCTCCTATTAATCCTCCTATTAATGAACAAGTATGGGTTAAATTGAAAGTGAGTGAGTGATGATATATTTTTAGACTGTACGGGATTTCTCAGGGAGTCGCGAGAGCAAGAACGATTTTGATCCGGAGGAAGCACGTCTCATTTCCACTTTTGTACCAGGTCGGAATGGAATCCACTCTCTGCTGAAGTGTGTGTGTGTGTACTTTTATTTTTATTACAATGAATTATTTGTTGGGTCTTCTTGTTCTCCTCATCGGGGTCCTTTCGCCCTCCGACGGGAGTGTCCTCCAGAATTTCGGTGTCAACCAACCGGGTGAGTAGTAGTAGTAGTAGTAGTATTAGTGGTTCAGCAAGTTCACCAATCTATAATGAAACCGATTCACGAGAGAGAGAGAGATATTATTTTTTCAATAAGAATTTTTCTACTTTGCAGCAGGACATTCTCTAGTCAACGGGCCAACCAACTGGGGGACCTGGAAAGCGGATGGACGGGATTGGAAGCATGCTCCCCGCATGTATTTTGTTGAGGACAAGCCAGAAAAGGTTGCTGCGGAAGAGAGAGACGACGAAACGCTGCTTGAACGTGAGCCCACCACCACCTCATCCTCCTCCTCTCAATCCCCACAACAGCAGGTATACGTCATTGACCCGATATTTGGGTGGAACAGCGGCGGCTGGAATGGAGGATGGACTGAACTTGGCTTGTAAGACATTTTTATTATTTGAAGAAGAACACGGGCTGAAATAAGGAACAACATTCTTAAAGATAAGATTTTCATGAAAGCTTTTATCGGAATATACCTATTTTTGTTTGCAGATTTGTCAGGAAAACCACTTGTCCAAGCACCGCCACAGCCACAGCCACACTCGGACTCCAACCCAGTTTCAAAGTGGACTACACCACCGTCACCAGCACGTCCATCGTCAGCAGCACTGCTCCAGATCCCACATTCCTCGTGATTGCTCCCACCCAGTACATAACTGTTGATGTCCAAACCTCAACCGCCACCGTCACACTCCCCATTGCCAACAGTGCGCCCACGCAGACCGTCACTTCTGTGACGATAGAGCCGCTTTACACTGCCACTGTCGTGTCTTCGACGCTGGTTCCCAGCTACAGTTGCACCCGCACCACGACCACCTATTCCACCACCGTCACTTCCCCCTCGGTGACGCAATATTCCACCGACTGTTGCAATAAAGCGGCAATGACCCCACTATGCCCTAAGGCTTGCAGCGCCTCCACCAAGTACTCCACTCAGTACGTTGAGCAGACCGTTATCAACCCGGACGTAACGGCAACTCAGGTTTTGACTCTCAGCGGAACGGTTACGGTCACGCGGGTTGACACCGTCGCATTCGGCACTCAATACACCACCCTGCTGTCAACCCGGAATGTTCCTGTTGTTGCTGCCCAGATCAACGAGATTTCGACAAGTACGGCGGACGCGACAACGGCGGTGGTGATGAGTACAGTCACCTTGTCCCTGCTGGGGTCAGCAGCAGGCGGCTCGTCAGCAGCCCAGCTAACGACAACGGAGAATGGGTGCACCATAACCAAAACAGAGGTGGAGCGGTCCACCTCCACCATCTACCCCAGCAGCAAGACTGTGACGAGCACCACTACGCCAAAGGTGGACGAGTTTTTTTAAAAACATTTATTTATTAAATTTTGTATTTAAAATACTTGACTATTTTATTAGCTTCTTCCTATATTTTGCATTTTTTGTATAATTTTATTTAGGACTTATGTTTTGGTTTAAATTCTTTTTTTTCATAATTTTTTAAATTTTCTTTGCAATATTACAGGTACTGACGACAGCGACGGTCACGGAAACTTCCACAATTCTGCAGACTCTTCCGATGGCCAGTGTGACGTACTACGTGACCAACACAATCCTGACCATATCCTCATCCATAAGCTCGGTTTATGTTCCGATCCCGGAGACCGTGATTACCGTGGGGAGCGAGGTAGAAACAAAATACTAAAACGAAACTGTGTTGATAAAAATCATCTCGTTTCACATTTATGTGTTGTTGATGAAAATCAACATCATCATGATTTGTTCTATTAATAATCAAAAATTTCGTGTAATTTAACCTTTAACTTCATTCAGGTGACCACCAGCCTTTCAGGGACGACCACTCTCCAGTATGTGTCAACCATTTTTAAACCCGTGTTGGTCACCGTCGTCGAAACCAGCGTAATCACCACAACGGAAATCTCAACAGTGTCCAACGTTATTCCAGTCATAAAAACAGTCGTCATCAGCGCGATGTCTGACGTGGCTAGTGCCGTCACGGCTACTCAAACCAGCGTCACCACAATCACTCCAACTTTGACGGCAACTGCGACGCAGCTGAAGCTGGAAGCTGGGTGCACCTGGGATGGAGGATGGACTCAGCCGCAGCCGGGGAAAACTCAAGTGTCTGCAGTTTGGGAGGCGGAGGGCTCCGATGATGGTGATGACAGTCCGGGGCAGCTTATTGAACCTTCCATTGGGTTACCAGACGACTTTGCCACCGAGAGATTCACAATCGATTTGTTATCCAGTTCCGGTTCAGGCTGGTACTCCCGAACTCCAGCTCTTCTAGCCTCTTCGATTAGCATTTAACGCCTAAATGTAAATCGACAGCGCTACGGGAATATATTTTCGTGCTTTTAGTGCATGGGCAATTCGCACACGGTATTTGATGCACGTAAATTGCTTAATTATTTATTTATAATTTTATATACCTCAATGCTCAAATTGGAACCAATAAACTCGTTACGCAAGAGTCTATATTTTTTGCCTGACAATTTCCACGAGTTCATTACTTATTAGACGAAAACACAAATACCTTCTTCCGTCTCGTCATCTCATTTTGTAATGTCACTTAAACGACATTGTTTAGAGTGGGGAACAATGCCATATATTATACATATCATGTCAATTGCTGCAACAAAAAATTTTTGATTTTGAATGAAACTGTTTTTAGACTGATACGCCAATGATGCGTTGCGTACGTACGGACGGGATAGGGTAAATTATTTATTATTCCTTTCGGAGAAAAGGATCGGATCGAGTACCCTTTTTTGATCCCTTGTCTTCTATAGTTTTTCACCTTTCATGGATGTCTGGGTGTGTGGGGAAATGACACAGGAAATAAAACTGGGGATCGGATGGATGGAAAGGTGCATGTCGTTTATCTTCGTTCCTTCTTTCTCATAGTTGGGCTGGATAATGAGGTCATGACGATGAGGGTCACTCATTGTGCTTTCCGGAAATAAATCATTGGCTACTTACATTATTATTAGCGTTACTCTACTACGGTACTTCCTTTGGATGAGTCCCTGGGTTGGGTTCCTCTTGGCTGTTTGTATAAGGAAAAATAATAGGTGATCTAGGTTGAGATTTATTTTGGGACTGCACGAGAATTCTCTCACTCAGCTACTCGAAAAGAAGACAAATTTTTGTATCCTGATGAAGCACGTCTCTCATTTCAATTTTTGGCACCAAGTCGGAAACCACTCTCTGCTGAAGTGTGTGTTCGCTTATCTGCCATATTATTTCTTTATCTTTATTTTCACAATGAATTATATTATGTTCTTGGGTCTTCTTCTTCTCCTCCTCGGTGTCCTCTCCTCCAGTAGCGGAAGTAGCATCCTCCAGAGTGGCGTTCCCAACTTGCTGCTGCAGCAGGGTGAGTTTTTTAAACTGGAAACCCCGAGACAAATAAAAATGAAGCAAGCATGTGAAATAACTAAAATTTCTTCTTTTTTTTTTCCAGGAATGTATCTCTATAAGAAGCTGACGAGCAACTGGGGGAATGGGAGAGCGGAAGGACGGGACTGGAAGCGTGCCCGCATGTATTTTGATGAGGACAAACCGGAAGTCGACGATGACGAGAAAGGCGGAGGAGGGCCGTCTGGACGTGGGCCCGCCACCTCATCCTCATCCTCGCTACCCCCACAACAGGTGTACGTCATTGACCCGGTGTTTGGGTGGAACAGCGGGTGGAATGGAGGATGGAATGAACTTGGCTTGTAAGACTTTATATTTTTCAAGAACAGGTTGAAATAAATAAAAAAATCTTTAAACATTTTCATGAGAACGTTTACCGGAATATGTTTTTGTTTGTAGATTTGTGAAGAAAACCACTTGTGGCTGGAGTGGAACACCGCCAGGCACAGCCACAGCCACGCTCGGACTCCAGCCCAGCTTGACAGTGGAGGCCACGACAGTTACCAGCACCTCAACAATTACCAGCACTGCCCCACCCCCAACCCTAACCATTGCAGCTACCACCCAGTACATAACTGTCGGAATAAGCACCTCAACCACCACCGTCACCCTTCCCTTTAATGTTGATGATGCCCCCACCTCAACTGTCACTTCAGTGACGAGCGTGCCTTTGTACACGTCGACAGCGGTGGTCCAGGAGTCGTCAACGAGCTACTTATGTACCAGCACCACCACCTCCTACTCTGCCACCGTCACTTCCCCCTCGGTCACCGAATACTCCACCACCTGCGGTATTGAGGAATGCACTGAGACAGTAAAGATGATGCTGGTATGCAAGAAATCCTGTGATGTTTCCACCTCTCTGGCCACAGTCTTCCTGTCGCAGACTTCGCTCCTGCCAGCCGTAACAACAACTCAGACCATTTCGGGAACCGTCACGACCACCTCACACGACACAACCACGTATCCAGCCTCCTCCGTCACCCTGTTTAAAACAAAAACGGTTACAGTTAAAAAACAGGTTCAGGAGATTTCAACAAGCACGGCGGCGGCGGTTGCAACCACAGTTGAAACAATCACAATGTCCCTCCCGCTCACCCCAGGCGGCTCATCAACCCAGCTAGCGACGACTTGGAATGCGTGCACGATAACCAACACCAAAGTGGTCAAGTTCACCTCCACCATTGTGCCCACGGAGAACACGGTGACGATTACCACAACGCCCCAGGTGGTGACGACCCCGACGGTCACGGAAACGGCCACAGCCCTGCTCACCATCCCGATGTTCACTTTGACGACTTTTGTGACCAACACGAGTCCCGCCTTGTTTACCTCCACGCAAACCATCACTGTTGAAAGTAGTCAAACGGTTAGCACCGTGACTGGAGACACTTTTACGCTGTATCAAGGGACCACAACCCTCCAGTATGTGTCCACGGTGCTGGAGACTGTCACCGTCAATGTAGTTCCGACCTCCCTGGTCACGGTGACAGAGACACAGGTCGTGTCTTCCGTAATTCCGGTCCAGACGACGGTCGTTCACGAAGGCTATATTGAAGTCCCTCATTTAGTCGTAGTTACAGAGACCCGGGTCACCACAGTCATCCCAACTTTGACGGCTACTGCTACGCAGCTAAAGCTGGAGGCTGGGTGCACCTGGGATGGAGGATGGGTGGCTCAACCTGAGAAAGCACCCCCAGTGGCTACAGTGTGGGAGGAGGAGACGAAGGAGGTTGGCTTCGATGATAATGAGGATGCCAGTCCGGGGCAGCTTATTGAACCTTCCGTTGGGTTACCAGACATCGACGTTGCCGAGAGATTCACCACCAGTTCTGGTTCGGGATGGTACTCTCGGACTCCAGCCTTAGCGTCCTCCTCCAATATTCTTTAAAACTCCACAAAATGGATTGCCGTGGGGGAACCAAGTATTTGTGTGTTAAACGATGTTCGACATTTCGATTTCCTCAAATTGCTTATTTATTTATTTATTTTTAATTTTATGTCGAAATGTTCAAATTCAACCAATACGTTCAAAATGCGATTACAAGCTAAATAAAAAAAATATTTGTACCGGCACAACTTTCTGCACCAAACATTACTTTCATTTTGTCTCTCTGAAATCCGGAGCTACCTCAAACCCACACTGGTTTCCATTCCTAGCTATTTCCTACAGGAAATAGGAAAGCAAACGAAAACATTTCTTAATTAGCTTCCATTCCATACAAAAGAAAATTAATTTAAAAGCATACGGAATGTTCCCATTTGGTAGTGATAAATACACAGCGCCGCTGAAACTGAGCGTATACAAAATTCTCCGCGTAAACGTGACTAGGTATTTGCTCTCCCCTGAAATAGACTCTGACTGAGCTCACGTCGATAACTTACGAGCATGGATTACTTACGGAACTTCACATTATTTTATTAGTTTTGAGCGAGGACTCAATAGCATCATTTTCCTTTCTAAGAATAAAACAATGGGTTCATTGGGTACATTGTCGGGATTTTATTACCTATTTTATCCCTTTTCGAGAAGGGGCAATATTGCCCTTTCATATCTACTCCTTTTCAAGTTTCCTTCCTTGTCCAGATTGTATAGAGAATGATATAGGTAAGTAGGTAGGTAGATAGCTAGGATTTGTGCATTTTATGGTTTTCCTTCCTCCCTTCCTCACATCAATACCAGCATTAGTTGAGTTTCTTACGGACGGAGTCGTATTGTTGGTGATAGGCGCACTGTCTGTACGGTACTTGCTATTCCATTCAGGAAGAAAAATATGGGATATGAAAACTATTTTTAGTAGACTTTGTGGCAATTCTTGTCCGCGGAAGGAAAAGGAAAGGTGGTTGTGGTTAGCATAATCTAAAGAGAAAAATCCCTTTTTTGGTGGTTGGGTGGGTTCATCATTCATGCATGGATCGGCGGATAGCAAGTTTCATTTCCATTTCTGGCTCAAGCAGGGAACCACTCTCTTCACTCTCGGCTCACGCGTGCTCCTCTCCCTCTCTTTTTTGTAATGAATTATTTTGCGGCTCTTCTCCTCTTCGGCGGCGTCCTCCTCCTCTCCTCCGACGGGAGTGTCCTCTTCCAAAGCTTTGGTGACAAGCATAAGCAGGGTGAGTAGTTCAACTGGAAAAAATAATAATTTTTTTGATGGATTTTTTTTGAGGAGTTGAAATAAAAGTAATTTATTTTCCCTCTTTTGCATGCAGAGCATTTTTCTTCCGTTGACGACGGGCCAACCAACTGGGGAAAAGTGGGAGCGGATTCACGACGGGATGATTGGAAACAAGTTCGCATGTATTTTGAAGGCAAACCGGAAAGCGATAAAAAAGCGAAAAGTGGTGGAAATAAGTTTGACCGTGTGCCTACCCAAACCCGTCGACCCCAACAACAGGAGCAGGTGTTGTACGTCATTGAGCCCGTGTTTGGGTGGAACGGAGGAGGCGGGTGGAATGGAGGATGGAGTGAACTCGGCTTGTAAGACTTTTTTTATTCTCCTCAACAAACAGGAACAGGGTGAAATTCACAAAATGCCAAATAAATAAATTAGTTGAAACTCTTGTCAACATTTTATGATTTTTTTGCAGGTTTGCAAGGCTGACTTTTTTTATTCTCCTCAACAAACAGGAACAGGGTGAAATTCACAAAATGCCAAATAAATAAATTAGTTGAAACTCTTGTCAACATTTTATGATTTTTTTTGCAGGTTTGCAAGGCAAACCACTTGCGGTAGCGGGACAACAGGAGCCCCAACAAGCACAGCCACAACACCCACAGCTACCCTCGGATTCCAACTCCAACCGAGCTTCCAGGTGGCGTACACCACTGTCACCAGCACGACAACTGAAATCAGCACTGCTCCACCCCCAACCTTGGTCATTACAGCTCCCACCTCGTATATAACTGCCGACGTTAGCACATCAACCATCACCCTCACCCTTCCCATTACTGATGCTGCCCCCACACAGACCCTCACTTCAGTTTCGAGTGTGCCGCTGTACACGTCGACAGCGGTGGTGACGGAGCCGTCAACGAGCTACTTGTGCACCAGCACCGAGACCTCCTACTCCACCACCATCACTTCCCCCTCCGCCACCGATTTCTACTCCACGTGTGCTCAGCAATGCTCCTTGGGTGCAAACGGATTCCATTGCACAGGATCTTGCGGGATTCCCACCTCCTACACCACAATCACCTTCGATCAGACCATCATTCATCCGGACCTGACGGCCACTTCGATTCTGACAGTTGCCGGCACAGTTACCTCAACAGTTCTACAGACTACTGATGCTAGTCTGACCCCACCACCAACGGTCACCTTGAGTTACCCCAAGACTCTTCCAGTTCCAGCTCAAACTCAAGCCACTTTGATTTCAACAATTACAGCGGACGCTGCCACTGCAGTTATTAGCACCACCACCACCACCCTCCTCCTCACAGGCGGCTCGCAGCAGCAGCTCCAGCTAACCACAACTCAGAATGGTTGCACCATAACCAAAGTCGAGACACTCACCTCCACGTCCACCTTCTACCCCACCAGCGCCACCATCACGAGTACCAGTTACCCGAAGGTAGTGACGGCAGCGACGGTCCAGGAAACTGAGACCATTCTGGAGACCCTTGAAATGAGCAGTGTTACGGCCTACGTGACCAATACGTTTCCGACCGTGTATACGTCAACGCAGACGATCCCTGTTGAGATCCCCCAGACTACGACTACCGTGACGGGAGAGGTAATATAATATATAATAGATAATTATTATGTTTACCTGACTTGAATTAGTCAAAAACAATGATCGTAAAATTGCTACTAAATCCTTTTTTTATTTATTATATAGGTGACTACCATTTATGAGGGAACCACCCAAATCCAGCTCGTGTCGACAATTATCGAGTCCCAACTGGTCACGGTGATTGCCACCAGCATAGTCACGACAACAGCCGTGGAGACGGTGTCTACAGTGGCCCAAGTTCCTCAAACAACGGTCGTCAGCCTTGTGGAGTTTATAGCGCCTCTCGAAGTGACAAATACGATCCGTGTGACCACCGAAATAACGCCCACGCTGACGGCTACCGCTACGCAGCTCATGCTGGAGGTGGGGGGGTGCACCACTTGGGGTGGTGGTGACGGAGGAGGATGGACTCAGCAGCCAGAAGAGGAGACCACGCCTGGTGGGCATAGAAAAATTACAGAGAAACACAGGTTTACCACCACCTCCACCACCATTCCCAGTCCAAGTCCAGAGCAGGTTGAGCCTTCGATTGGTGGGTGGTTCGAATCAGACGACGACAATGACGACGACATGTTCACAATTTCCAGTTCTTCTACTTTAGCATCATGGTATTCTGGGACTCCAGCCTTAGCGTCATCCATTCAATAGTATCTAGCACCAAACTATTTATGCGTTTTATGACGAAATTTTCAAATGAGAGCCAAATAAATTTTTAAAAGTTTTAAACAAACACTTGCAACACAATAATACAATATATTAAGATAAATGAATTAATATTAATTGTTGGCAAAAGTTCATTTACACGAACGGAACGAGACAACATTGGAAAGCATCAAGTCAATCAAACGTATGCAATATCGTCGGCCGAAGTCCACTTTTGGACACCTGCTTCATCTTACCAAAAGAAAACTTGGACAGCTGCTGTATATATATTATATTAAACTGGCTAATTTGCAAACACCGCAATAAAATCCTTTTTAATGTTCTGCGCCAGGTGACTACCATTTATGACGGAACTTAACTACCAGCACCATCCAGCTCGTCGTCGTGTCCACAATTCTAGAGTCCCAACTGATAACCGTGATTCCAACGAGCATGATGGTCACCACAACAAACAAGAGTCACGACCCTCTGTCTGCCGTTATCCCGATCCCAAGCCACGGTCGTCACCTCGGTGGTCACTGAGGTGACCGCGTTCCAGTAAACGTTACTGAGACCAGCGTCAGCGTCACCACACAATCACTCCAACTTTGACGGGTACTGCTACGCAGCTGAAGCTGCCTGGAAGGTGCTGGATGCACCTGGGATGGAGGATGGGCTCGGCCGGAGAAAGCGCCCCCCAGTGGCTGCAGTGTGGGAGGGGGCGGAGGAGGGCTCCAATAATGATGATGCCAGTCCGGGGCAGCTTATTGAACCTTCCATTGGGTTACCAGACGACGACTTTGCCGACGAGAGATTCACAACAATATTATCATTATCCAGTTCTGGTTCTGGATGGTACTCTGGAACTCCAGCCCCTTAGTGTCCTCTATTACTTACTTGCTAGTTAACTCAAAAATAGGGAAAAGCGGTGGGAGGATTTCCGGGCTAATTAATCACATATATTGGTTACTTAAAATTAATAATCATTTTTATGTTCCTAATTAGAACCAATAATAAAATTCAAAAGGGTTCACAAACTTTATTCCAACAAAAACAAAATGTATATTATATAATCTAATTATTATTATTATTATTGCATGTAGGCAATTCATCCTTTCTAAAAATATACAATGGGTTCACTGGGTACACAGTAGTGTCGGTATTTTGATGTTTCATTTGTGGCATGTACTTCATTGTCCTCCTGGCTTTTTTATCCAGAGTTGCTTGTACGAGCCCGAGTATAATAAGGAGACAGGCAGACGGATAACGTTGAAACAAACCCCACCTACCTGACACATGAGCTTTGTTGTGTCACTCGGGAAAGTATTATTTTATTATTACCAATATTATCCCTTTTAGAGAAGGGACATAAAAATACATAACCCTTTCATATCTACTCGCTTTTCTTCAATTTTCCTTGTCCAGATTGTGTAGAGAAGGGTGACATATAGGTAGGTAGGTATAGGTAGCTCATTCATTGTGTGTTTTGTGGATTTTATTTTCCATCCTTCCTTCCTCACACCAGCAATAAGTAAATTTCTTACAGAGTCGTAATGTGAGTAGGGAGTCGTGCGGCGTACGGCACTTGCTTTTCCATTCTCAGGAAGGAAAATATGGGATGAAAACTACTATTTTTAGACTTTACATTCGGCAATTCAGGTGCAGTTAGCATAATCGAAAAAAATCCTAGTACCCTTGGTTGGTTCATGCATGTATGGATCGGATCTCAAGTTTCATTTCAATTTCAGGTTCAGGCAGGGAACCACGTCTACT